>VYXF01006515.1:491806-514835 GCA_013397295.1 Polioptila caerulea | reverse complement strand
AAAAAATATATCTATTTATCACACTGTCCACAAACTAAAACATCATCCATAAATGATGTTCTGAGAATACAAGCTTTGCAGGGGCCAGGGCACTGGCCACCAAAGTGGACAAACTGTACTCTACCAAAAGCAGTTTAAAGTGATTACAAACTGTACCATATCAAAATCACTGTGATTAATAATTTGCAAAAGCCAATTCCTAATAGCAATTCATAGTGATTTATAACACTCACTGAGGGCTTCATGGGAGCAGGCACGAGGGTTCCCTCATCCTTGGGGTTGCCAGGGACAGGCTGGGAAGCAGCCAGCTTTCCCAGAGCCCACAGGGCACGGGGACAGGCTGGGAAGCAGCCAGCTTTCCCAGAGCCCACAGGGCACAGGGACAGGGGGACGGGGCGAGTGTCCCCGCGGCAGAGCCGCTGGTGATGGCTGGTGGCTCTGTGCTCCTGCCCCTGCAGGTGTGGTTCCAGAACCGGAGAGCCAAGTTCCGCCGGAACGAGAGGGCCATGCTGGCCAGCAAGAACGCCTCTCTGCTCAAATCCTACTCAGGGGACGTGACGGCCGTGGAGCAGCCCATCGTACCCCGCCCCGCCCCGAGGCCCACCGACTATCTCTCCTGGGGGACCGCCTCGCCCTACAGGTGAGTGGGGATCCCCGCTGGGCCATCCCAAAATTGGCCCTCAGGCAGCGCTGTCTGCACGGGGCAGCTGGAGGATACAGCAGTCAGGCCAGCCCCCTGGTTTTCTGTGCAGCAAACCCCTTGGCTTTATCAGGTTCCTCTTCTCAGGGTCAGGATTAAAAGAGTGAGAGACAGAATTCTTGTTCAGACTTCTTATCTACTTTAGAGCCTCACTGACCGTGAGTGCTTCTACATGCTGAGTTAACAGAGTAGAAACGGAGTACAGAGCTCTGTCTTCAAGGTCTTTTTAAGCTTAAGCTACCCAATTATGAGATGCCAACTAGTTTATTTTTACTTTTAACCCAATAACTAACCACCCATGTTCCACACTGCGGATTTTTCCAACCAATCACACAAAATCACCCAAACTTGGGAAGGGGAAGGGGAAGGGGAAGGGAAAAGGGAGAAGGAGAAGGAGAAGGAGGAGAAGGAGAAGGAGAAGGAGAAGGAGAAGGAGAAGGAGAAGGAGAAGGAGAAGGAGAAGGAGAAGGAGAAGGAGNTTATATATTTATATATATATATAGAGAGAGAGAGAGCTATATCCCAAAACCTTAAATTTTAATTCTTTCACCCTTGATATAACACACTTCTATTCAACTACACATGCACAATCTCAGTGTTATCCCTCAATTTTGGAAGCCTTTCCCAAGGTCTCAGGTGAAATGCAGTGTATTTTTGAGGCTCAGTCCCTGTCAGTGCAGAAAGCCTGAAATCCTCTGTGTCCAGGGTTCCCAGTTTTCCTCATCTGTTCCTACTCCATCTCATTGCCACTTCTGCAGTGTGGCCCTGAGCATCATTGTGTCTTTGTCGCAGCTTCTTTTCTGGGGAATCTCTCTCTGCAGTTCAGGAAATTTAGAAAGAGGCTCAGGTAGGAATACGTGGAAGCAGAAGGTTTTCCCTCGTGCCTCTGGTTTATAGCAAGGAGGAAACCTTTCCGTAGGCCACAGATCCAGGGGAGGGGAGGTCCGAGCACTTGGGGAGCTTCAGCCACCGTGCAGTGGCCAGAAGAGGGAGTTCTGTGGCTGTCCCGTGGCAGTCACTGCTTGGGATGCCAGGAAGGGCTGGGAACTCTGCTTCATCCATGTGGAGCAGTGCTCTCAGCACTGAGCTGGTGAGCAGTTTCTGTTGCCTGAGCACAAGTGTGTGTGTGAATGTTTGCCTACATTAAGGGCCAGGTGACAGCCTGGTGGTCAGTGTCCACCTCCTGTGGTCAGTGCTGCTGAAGGGATGAGGAGCATGGATGTGGCAAGCCCAGTCTCAGGGGATCTGGGGTGTCTGTGCACATCACAGGCTTCCCTGCCCTCTCAGTGCCAATCCTGGCTCTGCAGGAGCCGGGTGTGGACACAAGATCCACAGGATGTGTTGGTTTGTGGGGAGCCAGCTGGCTCACAGGCAGTTAAAAATGAGGTTGGCGGGTGTTTTTTAGAACAGTGGCTTCATTGTTGGCCAGGACCATGAAGCCTTTGGCTGCATTTCTTCCTGTTCCTCTGGCCTGGTCACTGCCAGCCTCCCACTGCCTTCCAGGAGCCACACCATGCACAGGACCTCTCTTGCTTGGTCACCTCGGCCCTCCTTTTGCTCCAGGCACTGTTTGCACAGTGAGAGCTGCAAACACTCGTGGTCTTCCTGTTTGTTGCCTCAGTTCCGTGGGGTCCTCCTCATCCACCCTGGACCTCCAGAAGAACAAGTCACAGATCCACTCACTCCAGATATGGAAAAGGATGCTTTTGGTGGCCTACCAGCTTCGTCTTAGAAATGGCCCTTACCCTTTGGATTTTTCCTGAGGACTGCTCTCTGTCAAAATCCCTCTTTTTGTGGTGAAGGCTCTCTCCCTGTGAAGTGTTCCTTGGTGTAGCACTCTGGGGAGGTGAGAGCAGGGAAGGGAAGTGAGTTCCTTGGCCACCCCAGTGAGACTGCACTGGTCACAGTACCAGCTCCCTACAGAATGCTCATGGCTCCTTTCTACCTCTCACACTTTTTAAAACAGATCATCCCTCTCAAGACGTTGTTTACCCAGGGGCTTCATAAGCACTGCTAGGAGGAGACCCTGCAGAGGGAACTGCCCAGGGCACCCTGGGAAGGGCTGTCTGGGGTCACTTGCAGCACCTGGGATGTGCTGATGAGAACAGAGGAGGAGGGACAGCCTTAGGGGTGGTTTTTCAGCCCCTCAGGTCCAGGCTATGCCCATCCACCATGTGAAGACACATCTTCCCCTTGTCTTGCCTGAAGCCAAGATATTCCAACAAAGACATTTGCAGCTGACCCATGAAAGCAGGCTGGAGTGCCACCCTCCCGCTGCCCTGCACTGGCAGAGGAGCACAGCAGCTGCTTTGCACACTGTGGGATGCTCAGGACCCTCAGACACTCCGTGCTCCCCACATTCCTAATCCTGCTGATCATCTCTTGGCCATCACCTCAACAGGCCGGGCTGTCTCAGCCTCATTAAAGCTTTGCAGTAAGGTCATTAAAATATTGGACCCTTGGTGAAATAATGCTGCAACCCTCCAGGCATGTGGAGTGTTTGCATGGCCCTCTGCCCCCTCCCCATCTTCCCAGCCCCTGGTTAGCAGCTGCTCCTGGGGAGGGCCCAGAGCTGCGTGGCATGGGCTGGTTTTGCTCTTAGATCTAGGAAAAGTTTTCAATCTGTGTGTTTATTCTCCAAATACATTCAGCCACAGGTCAACCAAAGCTATTTGCAGCTCTCTGTCGCACAGACAGCCGAGTAGATGCTATTATTTTTTTGAAGCTGAAAAATGTTTTGCTTAGGCATTTTTTTAGCATAGGTTCCTAAGAAAACAAGACTGGCAGCCCGAACTCCCCACTCCAGCAACCTTTGATTCCATGGGCCACTGAAAACCTTATTTGAAAGGAGGATTTTAGGCCTCAGAAACACGATGCTTCTCTGTGTTCCGTGAAAGCAGACAGCTGAGTGGAGGAAGGAGATTTTTCTCTGCCTGAATGGGGTGGAGGGAGGGGGCAACAGGGTGACTTGAACCCTTATTAGACCCTGGAGAGTCTCTGGAGCAACCCTCAAGCTATTCTGGTGTTTGGACACAGCCTCCTTGTGCACTGCTCCTGGTGGAATAACTTGATGAAAGGAAACACTTCTGGAGATTTTTGGTTTAGCAGGGATTTCACTTGGCATCAGTAAGTGAAAGCATCTTCCCCACACCTCTGGGGAGCTGAGAGCCAGCAGCTCCCAGGAGTTTCAGCCCAGCCTTGGCCAACAAGCTGGTTTTGAAAGGGGACAGTTTACACCCCTGACTGAAAACTCCTGTTTTATCTGGCTTAGAGTACCCTTGAAGGTCTCCAAATTTCTTCCAGCTCAAAAACACGGGAGAGATGCACCCTGTGGAAGCAGATGGGCATGGGGGCTTAAGTAGCCACCACCTTTACACCTTGTGGGGCTCTGCACCCTCCTGCAGGCAGCACTTGGCTTCTCCCATTGCTGCTGGTGAATGGGTGAGGAGAGCAACCAGCCCAGCCATGGAGAGGGAACTGAGGGGATGCAGCTGCTTGAGAAGAGCTCCAGAAACACACATCCATGTGTTCTGGATGCTGGTGACATTCAGATATTCCCTGGTCTAGATCTCCTGCAGGCTGAGGATTCACACAGCACTGGGTGGCAGATAAAGTCCTGGGAGGTCAGAAATGCCAGCAGTACCTCGGGGTGAGCAGGCACAGCTCCAGCCTGCATCTGGGCATCAGGTGCCCATGTCCCTGCTGGGAGATTTGCTGTTGCAAAGGCATTTCCAGGTGTGCAGGTCAGTGCTGGAAGGATTCTTTTTTTTTTTTTTTTAAGATAGAAAAAAGAAAAGGCAAAAAAACCCCAACCCATCTTGTTTTTTTGGTCTGTGGATGGAGCAGAGCCTCAGCTGTGAGCCTCCCGGGCAGGCAGATGGAAAAGGCACCAGAGCTGAGCTGGCCTCCAGCAGAGAATTTGGGGTTTCCTCCTGAGCACTGTGTTAAATGGGCACCTCTGGTTCGTGTGGTGCCTTTCACCTGGTTGTGATCTGTGGACCCATGTAAGGAAAATGCAGCAGGTCAAATACTTCCCTGAGTTTTGGGGAGCTGGCATGGAGGAGCTGCTTTTCACAGGAACCCACAGGACACATGGATTAAACAAGTTTTCTGGTGGTCTGGAAAGCTGCTTTGCAGATTTTTTGGTAGGATAAGAAAGGAGTCGGAGATCTTTGTTCAGCCTCTGCTGTCAGAAGTGATGTTTTTCATGAATAAAGTCACAGTTTGAAGGGAGAAAAAGTGGGTTTTGTTTTGGGTTTTTTCCTTCAGCCTTCAGGACAAGCTCTTTATAATCAGCTGAAGTTTTGAGGGGAAAAAAAATGTGGAAATTTTCATTCCAAAAGGCTGAAACCAGAAAACATCACAATTGTTGAAATGGGTTTTTCCCAGAGTGTTCCTTTAATGTAACATGTGTTTCAGAAGTGACGTGATTTCACAGGCTGTAAAACCAGCAATTGGTCTCATCAAAAAGACATTGCTTCCAGTGGGAATACTTTTAAAGACAATGGTCTAACTGGCAGGCTGACCTCACTGCAAACCTTTTTTGGGTTAGAGAATAGGAAGTGGAAATTTTTCCTGTTGACTTCAACCAGCTTTGGCGCTGGGTGAGCGAAGTGCAGCGGAAAGATGCTAAATAAAGGGGTGTTAAATAGAGGGGGGTGGTAATTCCCTGCTGACACCAGGAGTGCATCCCACAGGTATGGAAAAAGCCAGGGTTTAGGCTCTGCTGGTGGTTTCTGCTGTGGTTTGGAGGCCACGTCTGACGTGATGTTTCTCTTTCCATCCCTCAGTGCCATGGCCACGTACTCTGCCACGTGTACCAACGCCAGCCCAGCACAGGGCATGAACATGGCCAACAGCATTGCCAACCTGAGACTGAAGGCAAAGGAATATAGTTTACAGAGGAATCAGGTGCCCACAGTCAATTAACGACTGCAGGCAGCTGCCTTGCAGAAGGAGAAAACACACAACAGCACCCGTCCTGCTTCGCAACTTGTCTGTGCTGAAAGAAAAGAAAAATTAAAAAAGAGAACCAAAAAAAAAAAAAAAAACAAAAAAAAAAAAAAAAAGCATAAAAAGAAAAGAAAAAAAGCCAACCCTCACCCAGGACTGAACATGGGGAGCAAACTGAACCTGTGAGTGATAAGGTTCCTCCTTCCTTTTGGGATAATGCCACCGTTTTGTTTTTTTTTCTTGTTATCGTCGGGTTTATTGCTTCTGCTCAGTATACTACGAGCTTCTTCAGTAAAGGACAGTCTCACCCTCGCTGGTTTCCATTTTTGTACGGGACTGTAAAAAGAAACCTGCCAGTCTCAGCCCACAGACAAGTCCCACCACCAGCATGCTGAGATGCAAAGCTTGCTCATCTCCCCGCTGCCCCAGCTCACCCTAGAAGGAGAATTTGTTTGGTCACCGATTTCCATGATATCCACCCGACCCTCACTCCTCCAATCCCTCGTGCCACAGAGGCAGCACATTCCTAGCAGTCTGCCAGAAGCCCATTTAATACAAGATGGATTCCTGCTGCCTAAGTTGCCTGGAAAACCTCCTTGGGCTCCACAGAGCTCCATTGTTTTGTTAAGTATTCCCGGCACTGCTGCCCTGAAAAGCCAAAGAAGAGAGCAAAGCCACCGTGGGTGTGTGAGCAGGGGGAGTGTAGCAGGGGGGATCTCTCTGTAGTGCCAAGAACAGGACTGTCAGGACACTCCTTTCTGTGCCTTACAGTTTGTGCCACAGGGAAAGGCGTTGTCCGGATGTATTTGTTTTATATATACTGTATATATTTATATATATAAGATAATACATGCAAGCTTGGTTGGTGTTTTTTATTAAACAAAATAAAATCCATTGAAAACATTTGGGATGTTTGTGCTGCATCCAGGTGGAGCTGTGCATTGAAATTCCAGCCACAGCCTCGCTCACCCTTGTCAGAGCTGTTCCCTGCAGCCTTGGGCAGCTCTGGAAAAGGCAGCTCACGTCCTCTGTGGGAAACCCCAAAGAAGTGGTGCTGGAGGGAGCCACACTCCTTTGCAGATTTTCCCCATGGGCAGCTTCCCAGAACACAGGAAGGATCTCCTCTGCAGTCAGGCTGGTTCATGTGGCTCTTGGGAACACGCAGGGATGTCCCCAGGGAAGCACAAGGGGTGTCTCAGCAGGGAGCATCCCACCAAAGATCCCATAACACTGCTCAGTAAGGCTTGTGCTATAACCTTAACCATTTTCCCTGCCTGCTGTCCTCTTTCTGGACTCCAGAGACCTAATTAGGACCTAATTTATTTATCTCCATGAAGAGTAGAGGAGATGCAGCCCAAAAGGCATCCTGAGGAAATTAGGATCTTCCTCGTTGCTGGCAGTGCCTGCCCCTCACATTTGGGGGAGGAGGGGGTTGATTTATGACAAATAGCACTCGTGTCCAAACTGAGATGGACTTTGCCATGGAATAGCCCCACTGAAGGCAGCAGAGCTCCTTCATGGTCCGGGCTGGAAGGAGAATGAAATGCTTCTGGTAGAGCACCTTAGATCTCCATCCTGCTGTTTGCTGCAAACACACTGGCATATGTAGATGTCTGACAGTGGGCTTTGATAGTCTAGAACTGCATGTTGCAGGAAATGGGGAATAAATCTCTTTAAAGTGCAGGTGAAAATTAAACTGGCAGGGGATGAATGGAAATCCAGCCATAATATTTGAGCAAGCACAAGGAGAAAAGCCCCGAATCCAAAGTGGAGAAAGTGCCTGTGGTTGTATGCATTGCTGCTGGATTTTTTTGTTTTCCTTCCTGTGTGGGTATTTTTGAGGAAAAAAAAACCCCTAATTGTGATCAGGGCAAAAGCTTTAAGTCACGGGCAGAACACCAGGGAAAGGGAGGCAGGGTGAGTGCTGTGCTTTAAGAAATCCATCATGTTCTGTTTGATGCCTTTTGGCCACCCACAGTCTGGAGAACCTAACGTGTGTAAACCAAAATGTTTCTGTCCTGCACTGGGAGGGTCCAGGTCCTGGAGCCAAGTGATCATGTTGGAAGTCTCAGGCTGCCCTTGGAAACTCACTCCTGCTTCCCGTGCCTGCACAAACACACAAACCATTGAACAATGTGGTCAGGAAGGACCCAGTGCCTTTGAGTAACATCACTCAAAGGCTGAACTGGCTGTTGAGTACCTTAAGCTGGTGCTCTCCACTCTCCCTGCCTTGCTGCCCTCCTGCACTACCCACCACCATGCCAGCAGTGACAGCAGCCTGGATGAATTCCCCTGTGCTGCCCTGACTCACCCTGGAGTTTCAGCTCTTTCCTTCCTGCCTTTCCCCCAGTGTTTGCTCAGCTTTTCTGCAATAGAAAAATGACTTTGAGCAGCTTTTGTTGTTGTCTGTGTGGGGACACCACTCTCTGAGCTTATCCAGGGGCAATTCAGGGAGCACGAAGCTCCTGGTGCCCCATTCCCCAGCCGTGGGCCGAGGTCTCCATCCTCGCTGTGCTCTTCTCCTGAAGGGGCTCACAAATGCCTGTGCAAGCCCTTGTTCAGCCTCCTGGCTTCAGATGAGTTGTCTGGCATGGGGCTGCTCCTGCAGGAAGGCTGTGGGAGCTTCTGCACCCCCAGTTTGAGCTGGGTCTTGCCTTGCCTTGGGCTGCTCGGTCAGGGATGCCACTGCAGCTGACTGTGCTGTTGTCAGTTCAGACAGGACCTTTCCATCCCCTTTGGTGACCCAATGTTGCTTTGTTAATGTGGATTTGCTAACCAGAGTCCAGCTGGATGGACAGACAGCTTCTGGTGTTTCTTTCTTTATTGCTGATGACCTCAGCCAAAAGACAGTGACTTGTTGTCAATCAAGCCAAAGCAAAATTTCAGAATTGTCTATGTTTAATCTGTATTTTATTAAACCATGTAAATATATGTGCAAATCAAGGGCCTTATCCTTAAAGAGTGGAGTTCTCCAGGGTTCCAGCAGATTTTCAGTCGTGGCTCTGGGAAGTTGCCATGGTTACCACAGTTATCAGTAGGTTTGGGCACCATTCAGGGGAGAAATGTCCCCGAAGGCATTTTCCTCTTGCCTGCTCTGTACCAGCACTGTTTTCTCAGGCTCCCTCTTTCTCAACAGAGAAAGAGGTGACTGCTTCCCTCAAAGGGGGGATTTTTGGCATGACAGGGATGGATGATTGACGAGGCTGCTGGAGCTTGACGCGTGAAGCCACGGGATTTCCAGATGGAAGTGTATCCTGTAAATTATCTCTTGCTTTGTGATGTAAAATGTACAGTGTTTGCACTAGAATAGAAATGATCATTTTCAATAAAAGGGGGAAGAGACTCCCCAATCCTTTCTATAAGCTGCCACTTCTTCATCATGTGTTGCTGCCCTGAGGTGTCCAACAGTGTTCGGGGCTGGGAACTCTCTGGAGCCTTGTAGGGGGGAGCAGGAGCCCGTGGAGCTGGGCTTGGGGTCAGGCAGCTGCAAGTTCGACAGCAGTGTGGGGCAGGAAACATCCACAGAGCCTCCTGGAAGAGATGGTGTTCAGGAAGAGTGGAGACACAGCCCTGGGTTTGTCCCCAGCTCCCTACACCCCAAACCAGGTGGGGCTGAATTTGGGGCAGAAGGGGAGCAGAGGAGTCTCCCTGCAGAGCAGGAAGGTGAGGGAAGGGTGGACATCCATCCCCCTGTGGGTGCTGGGGGTGGGTGGCCAGCAGGGGAGGAGGGAGAGCAACAAATGGAGAGAGGAACAGTCACCATCACCTGTCCCATCACCTGTGCAGGAGTGAACAGGGCTGGGCTCAGCAGGGACACCCGTGCACTGCAAAGCAAGGCAGGTGGGCACAAGGAGCTCAGAGGGTCCTCAGGGCCAGTTTGGAGGGCTGTTAAAGTAGGGCTGGGAGTGGTGTTGGTTTTGTCTCCCGGGGATGTGAAGCCAGGCTGGAGTTGGTGAGCTGTGCTCCAGGGCTTGGGGCTGTGCTGGGGGCTGCAGTTGGGTGGGGGAGATTCTGGGGCTGCTGGGCTTCTGCAGCTTCCCTTCTTGGTCACTAAATGATTCATTCAGCTTCGAGACACCTGCTGGGAATGTGGACTGTGTCGGGGTTGGCATCCTGTGTCCCTGCTGATCTGGCTTCTGACGCTCCCCGGGCAGTTACATTTCAGCAGGGCACTCCCCAGAGAGAGCCCATTGAGGGCAGGTGGGCATCTCTGCAAGGCCCTCAGCAGGCAGCCAAGCTTGCATTCCTTGGAAAGCTGATTATTGTCTCCTCTGAAGCTGAAAGAATAATAATATCACCCTCTTGCTTATGATTGCTTGGTTGCCAGAAGAGGTAGGCTGGTAAATAGCATTGCTTCCACGTTGATTTTGAGACTGGAGAGGTTTGGAGCGAGTTGAAACAAGCCTTGGATGTCCATCCACACCTGCAGCCAGCTCCTCTGGGCTGCATTGGCCAGGTGTCCCTCTCCTGGCCTGGCACTGCTGGGGCTCCAGCTCTCAGTTTGGCTCGGGTTTTCCAGCAGGATCACCAAGAACTGGGGCACAAGCAGGGTGTGGCAGCCTCCCCTCACCCTGCAGGGGTCTCCTGAGCATGCACTGCACTCCTCTGCTGCTCCCACCATGGCAGCAGACACCTGATGGCCTTGGGCTCCTGTGAGCAAAGCCACATCTCCTGCTCACCCCCCAGTGACAGGAAAGTGTCTCCATGCCTGAGGGTTTGCCCACAGGGGCTTCACTGTTCATCCTTCTGCCCCTCCTCCAGAGAGATCCCAGGTGAGCAGGGGCAATGCCCAGCAGCTTCTTTGGGTCTCTGCAGCCTGGATTTGGGGCTTAGCACTGCTCCTGGGCTCACCTTCCTGTCTTTTCCAGCTTTCCCACCTGTTGTTTTTCTGCCTCTCGGCTGCCTGGAACACCTCTGACTTTGGCATCTTCT
Source organism: Polioptila caerulea (assembly GCA_013397295.1). Lineage (NCBI taxonomy): Eukaryota > Metazoa > Chordata > Aves > Passeriformes > Certhiidae > Polioptila > Polioptila caerulea. The sequence goes on along the minus strand of VYXF01006515.1, from coordinate 504,250 downwards.
CATCTTAACAATTCATCGAGCTGTGGCAAAAGTGGGTTATGCTGTGTCTGTGCCTGCCCATCAGATGTGCCAAAATCACATGGAGCGCAAAATTCAGGAGAACAGGAGTGGGGAAACCCCAGCTCCTTCCACAAACAGGAGCACGTGTGTGTCCTACCAGCAGGTGTTCAACAGGTGCAGTCTGCACTCAAGGGGGTTCAGAATTTAGGGCTTGCAAAAAAGAAAAGTCTCTGGGAGGGAAGGCAGGCAGGCCAGCAGTCACTTTTGGGGGGCTGGAGAGAACCATGTGCTGTGTCCAAACCTCCTTCCATGCCCCTGATGGCTGCTCTAGGGCAGGAGGGCACCTGGGATCAGAGTGCCCTCAGTGGGAGAGGTCTGGCAAGGCTGGGGCATCATTCAGGAGCCAGGTGTTGGTTCTGAAATGACATTGAAAGGAGTGGGGCTGGGAGGTGGTTGTGCCTTGTCCTTCCCTGCAGTCTCCCAGTCCACACCTTGGAGTCCTGAGGGCACTGCTGGGATGGCTCCCCAAGGTCTCCAGCTGTGAGGATAAAGCTCAGGTGCCTTTGGTGGGGCAGGGGATTGACATCTCTGTGCCATGGCAGGGAAATGTGCTGTGGGAGTTTACAGTGGGCTGAAGGATGGTAAATGGGGACCAGAACCTTACAATCTTTTTTTTTTTTTTAATAACTTTTTTAAGGTCAGAGTTACTCTTTCTAGCATCTTGGCCAAATTATGCTCTGCCTGGCAGCAGTCCCTCAGCAGGCTTGCACAGACACTGTTTTCCCTTGCCTCCTGCCTCTGCCTGTCCCAGCCATGCCAGATGTTGTCTCACAGCCCAGAGGTGGCTTCAGAACAGGGCCAGGTGGGGCCCTCCTTTCAAATGGGAGGTGCTAAAATTAGCCAGGCCATAAACTCATCTTGAGACATCACCAAGCACCACATTTCAGTGGCCAGGCTCGGTGGGCTCAGTGCCACTTGTGGTAGAAAGGAAGATAAATTATAAAAGAAAGGTTCATAAAATCAGGCCTTGCTCTGTTGAATTAATAGCCAGCTTGTACCTTCTGTGTGCAGCTGAGCAGTTTGTGAGTTCTCATGTGAAAACAGGCTTGGGAATGAGAATTTGTTAACACAACAAACTGTTCGTGGGTGAAAGACAACTGCACCTGCAGTAAATAAGAAATTTGCCTCATGGGAATCAGGGAACAAAATAAGTTAACTAACCAAGAATAGAGAGATTTGATGGACAAGGAAAATACCTTTTACTGACCAATGGGTGAAGTGCATGCCTTTCATGAAAAAGATACCTAAAAGGGAAAGCACAGCTGAAATAAAAGCTTTTTCTGCCTTGAGACTTTTGATAGCGACATCACTTGCCCAAAAAGCTGCTGTGTGAAGGAGATGAGTGCTCTCCACAGCTGCTCCAAGGAGCAGAGGAGGTGGTGAGCTTTCATCGAGGTGAGAATGGAGTTTGTCACTCCCCGGAGGAGGAGCTCAGGTGGGAGCTGTCCTGTCTGGGAAGCACAGCTCAGCACAGACCAGCATTGTCCTGGTTTGAACTCCAGGTGTCTGCTAAGGAAGGCAGGAGCCTCCCTCGGAATGGAGAATGGAAAACCCCTCCGTCCGAATTATTATAATTTTGNAGTTTCAAGTTTTTCTCCAGGTAGGCTTGGCTCCTCCCCTGGATGGAGCATTTCCCAATGGGATGATGGAATTTTATCAGTGGGACTCAATGGCCCATGAGCAGAAGATCTGTGCCTGGAGGGAGGGTGGGTCCTGGAAGAGATAAAGAAACTGCTCTGCTGGTTTCTTATCAGCTGGGCCATTGACAGAAGATTACACCACCCCCACCCCAGTTCCAACACGGTGATGGAACACACATTTTTGGTTACATTTTGCACTGACCATGACAAGCTTGTTCAACCCGGGGTGAGCCAGGTCCATCCCATGCTGGGAGGAGGTGCCTGCACCCCACAGCTCGTGTGTCTGCTCCCCAGGAACCGCCCAGCTGTCGCAGCAGTGCAGGTGGAGGTGTGTGTGCAGCTGTGCTGGGCAGTCCCAGCTGACACGTGGGCTGATGTGGCTGAGCTGGGGCTCGCCCTGCTTCAGACCTGGGAGCTGAACTCTTTTCAAGCCAGCCCCATCATTTTTCCCCTGCCTCAGCACAGAGATGTGAGTCTTGCAGATATAGGGCCCTCGGGGGACTGGGATATCTGGGAGGGGAGCTGAGCTCTTTGCTCATCTGGATTGTGTGGGCTGGAAGGGACAAGGAGCCAGGGAACTCTGCCACGTGCCCCCTCCTGCTGTTCACTCCCACCAGCATCTTGTGGGAATCTTCTGCCCATCCTTGGAGGGCTGGGACAGCAGCACCTCCCCAGACTGGCAGCAGCACAAAGACCTTGTGGACCACGTTTTAAGTCCTTATCTGAGAGGCTAGTACAGCTCCCCAGGCTGGCAGAAGATTTGTTGCCGTGGCTTGAAGGCTGTATCTAAAGCTGGTTGAAAAATGGAGTTTCTTTTCCTGTGGCAGCTTCCAAGATTTACATGTTTGACTTTGTCCCAAATCAGGCCGAGGAGTGGAAATCTCTAAAAATACTGCAAGGAAAATGCAAATATGCACAGGCATGGCAGAAGAGCCGACACAACAGATTTTCCAGCCTTTGCTGGAGCAGAACATGTTGAGTTTTGGAAAACACGCTCCAAGGAAACTGATGCAGTTCAGCAATGTCTGTGCCCCCAGTGAAGTGTCCGAGCAGGATGCTCCCCATCCTGAGCTGGGCAGCACTTGGGCTGTTTTCTGTGTTGTGGGCCAGTTCTAGGTGTCTCCTGGGACTGCACAGAGAGGCCAGGGCCAGCCCAAGGGATGGATCTTTGCAGGAATTGTATGTGCAGACAAAACAGCTTTGCAAACTTGAGGACAGCCCGTGTCCCTGCTCCATGCCCATCACCTGGTTCTTTTAAGGCCGTGATGACCTCCCAGTGCTCTCCAGACTGAAATTCAGGGTGGGAAGAGCAGAACCCCAGGAGAATGGGCTGCCCAAAAGCACAGGAACCCGGGCTGGGAGTCATGGTGAATGTGCTAACTGCTTATTTTGGCAATGTGTGATACTTCCTTTTTATTTTTTGCATTCCCTTTGCAAACCATTTGTCAAGGTGGGGTTTCACTGATGGAATGCACATGTCCAAGAAGATTTTCAGAGGTAAATGGGAGAATCCTTCCAGTACAATGGCTTTTCCTGAAACAAGAGGCCAGAGGTGAAGGTCCTGATGCAGCACTGATGCATCTCCTCCACCACAGGGTGACTTCTCCCTCCTCAGTCTGCATCTGTGGCCAACCTCACTTTACCAAGGGCAGCTTGCTGGCCAAACGTGGCATCTTGGAACAAGGAACAGTAATAATGTGTCTTTGCTTTCACCTCCCTTTTATTCAGTGATGAATGGCTTCCATCACAGCGCGTGGAGGAGAAGCAGCTGCTGGTGGGGGGGCAGGGTGGCCTCTCCAGGGTTTATTGTTTTAATCATGGCCTCAGTGAAAGTGGCAGGCTGAAGATGAAATATCTGCTGAAAGGAAATCCTAACTCTGGATGACTCCACTTAGCTCCACGCCTATTAAGAATTTATTTTTGTTGGACACGGAGGAACACGATTTCAACCAACTATGTGCTTGAGTGCCACTTCTGTTGTGTTGATGCTGTTGGGTTTGCAGTGTCTCTGCTGCCTGTGTTGGGAGCTCTTGGACCAACCTGGAGCCTTCTGTTGGGGCCTCTCCAGCTTTGCCAGGTGTTGGGATTTTTGGTGGATCTGTGCTGCTCCAAGGAATGGAAGCCATGAACTGAACAGGGCTATTCCACCCCAAAGGAAACAGGAGATGGTGGGTGTGAGGTCCAGGGGGAAGGACCCTTCCAGGTGGGCACATGGATGGAGGATGGGGGAGGATGCACTGGGTGACACCTGGGCAGCTCACACACAGCTGGTGACCATCCTCACTGGACACCTCTTTCTGTGCCTTTCCTCAGGTCCTTTTCTGGGTGTCTGCAGGGCTCAGCACAACAAAACCCTGCTCTTCCCCCACTGCTGGCCCAGAGCCAGCACTGAAATGTGCATTTGGGGGCACACAGAGTGTCATGTCACATCCTGATGATGATTGTGGTCCTGGTGTGGGGTGCTGAGAAGCTGTGGATTGATGGACAGCCACGAATTTGGTCTACAATGGGTGTGGTCATCCCACCAGTCTGGGGCTCCTGCACATCCTCTGCCCATGGCACAGCTGAAGTTAAACATTCCATGTTGTTGCAGCGTGTCCCAACTGGTGCATCTCGTAGCCAAGCACCAGGAATAGCGGGGACAGAGGTTAAAAATAGCATCTTCCAATGTTCCTGAAAAAAAAAAAATAATGTTCTCATGTGCTCTGCTGGCTGCAGCTGCTGTTATGAAACAAAACATTTCCCATCCCCAGTTACCAGCCTTGGAGCCCAGGCTGTGATGCTGTTGATTACAATAAGAGTGGTTATCAAGAATGGAACAGAAAAATCAGCAAAGGTATGACTTTCCTAATTTAAAAAACCACATTGTAGGCCACCAATGGTGGCAGGAGGGGTGCTCTCCTTGCCTTGCTTAAAGTGAATTTTGTTGCATGTGCAGGCTTTATTGAAACTCACAGGGAGGAGATACTGAGCAGTAATGCTGATTTCTCTCTGTGATTTTTGTTCAACTTTCCACGCTTAAAAAAAAAACCCTCAAAAAACAACCAAAAACAAACTGGAGGGAATTGTTAAGGTAAAAAAAAATTCCTGCCCAAAAGATACACTGAACAAACATATCCAAAATCTTTCAAAAGAAGACTGAGCATGTGAAAAACACCTCCAAAATTTTTATGCACTCAAACGTTACTATTTCAATGAGTTCTAACAGTTTATTGGATGCTGTGTGATGCTGCCTGTGCTTGTTTTTTGTGGGATATTGTCAAGGTGTGGGTCATTATAAAACTTGAAAACACTGGCCAGGATGGCACCAGGGTTGGTCTCGTCTGGTTGTGAATGAATAGCACAGGAACACACCCTTGGTTATTAACAGCAATTCCCATGAAAACGAGGAGCTGGATGGAGTGGGATGTGTCACTTGTGATCCCAGGGAGCCCCTGCTGCTGCCAGAGCCTGCTCAGAGCAGTTGATCTGAGAACTGGGGAGAAGGGAGGGAGATTTTTAACTTTTGGGCCCCCTTTCACTCCTTTTTTTGGTCACTCTTTGGAGGGGTGCATTGCTCTATTCCATCTCTTGTCATGGAATGCCTTTGTCCTTCCTGATGTTGTATGGATGCATCCACTCATAAAACAGGGTTTGTTCCTGCCAGCTGAGTGAAGACCATCTGGAAAATTCTGCAAATAGTAAATACTACTCTCAAGCCAAAGGGTTGTTGAATAGAGTAGCCAGAGCCCGTCCTGGTCTCCCCTTGATGAGGCTGAATCAGGCATAGTGCTGCTTCCTTATAGAAAAACCTGTGCTGCTGTTTGCACAAAGACCAAACTCATCATCCTGGTAAGGGCCAGGAGTGAGGCACCTAAAGCTGGTTTGATTCCCATCAAACCTGCCCTTTGTATCCAGTCTCAATGGGGGCTGGAAAGCAAAAGTGCAGCAGCTCCCAGCACTGAGCCTTCAGGTCATCAGTTCCAGTGCTCTGCTCTAGAGCCTTGTTTCTCCCTCCAGCAGCTGCTTCTTGGAATACCAATCACTTGGATACGTTATTTTAATCACATTGTTGATGATACATGTCCAGGCTGAGACCCAGGAGGGAACAATTGCAAGCAGAAGAGGTGGAAGGAAGGATCCTTCCTTCTTAGGAAGGATGTTTTCTGTTGGAGCTTAAAGGAAAGCAATGCTCCAGATCTCCTGAACCTGCTGGACATGAGGATGTGTACCTAAGCAGCACCCCCTGGAAAAGCCCAGGCAGAGGGGACCTGTCAGACCAGGACAGGTCACCTGAAAAGCCACCTGCAACACCAAATTTCTGGTTTTTGGTGATGCAGCTTGTCCCAAACTCCTACAGTTTGCCTTTCAATAGCAGAGCTGGGAAATGTTTGGAGTGCTTTTGGGCTAGATGGTCCTTCTCCATCTCTTGGCTGTCCTGTAGCCCCACTGCTATTTCCTGTGTTCCATCCCTACTCCAGGCATCCTGCTGGTCCTTTCAGGCTCTCCCTGATGCTGTTTGGGACCCTTTGCAAGGAAGCAGCACAGTCCCTGCTGGCATCTTCCCAGAGAGGTGGGTGATGGGGATGGGCTCCCTCGTGGGGCTGGGTCCCACCCTGCTCTTCCTTGCCTGTCACGGAGCAGGAAGGAGTGAAACCCATTCCAAAATGCTTTCCATCACCGGCAGCTCCCTCAGCCCTCGTGTTTAGTTTTATTAATGAAAAACATTAGCAGGGCAGAATGTACAAAGACCAAACTCCTCCAGGGCTCGGTGTCTCCAGGGGATTGTCCTTGAGCAGGAAGGTGCAGTGATCCCCGAGTCCCTGGTGGCACCTCCTGTAACCCCACCTCTGGCAGGCCCTATAAATCTCTCTGTGATTGCTGAGAGGATGTAAATCTGCCCCGAACTGTGATAGTTGCCAACCAGGATTGCATTATTGAGCCATAAATCCCCCATCAGCTTAAGGAAATGTCTGGGCCTATCAAGCTAAACAAGTCAAGACAGCCACTTCACTATTCCCTGTTAAGATGCAGGTGAGGAGCAGCCCAGAGGTATTTTCTCAGCAGTCATTTATCACATTTGTACAAGTCATAAACAGGTCTATGGCTTTTGGCTGTGCCTTTTAATTTCCAGAAACAGGGACGTGGCCGGGAAGAGCAGACACAGGAGTGCCTGTCCAGGTGCAGAGGGAGGAGTTAGGGCATCCATCAGCCTCAGTGCTGCAGAAAGGACCATTTTTGTGCTGCAGAAAGGACCATTTTTGTGCTGCAGGCAGGTGGTGCTGTGGCATTTGCAGCTTCCACTTCTCAGGAAACAGAGGGCTTCCCAGGAGAGGAGTAGAGAGAAATATGCTCGGGAAGGGGGCTGGGATGGTGAGAATCCAGCAGCTCCGAAAACCCAGTGAGGTACAAGATGAAAAACCTCATACTGATAGGGTGAAGCAACAAATAATGGAGCTTTTTGGCAGCCTGGGTAGGAAAAAGAAGAAATAGAACCCTTCCTGTGCCAATATTTTACCATCCCAGGCTGCAAATTTATCCCTGTCTTGAGCTGGAACAGTCATGAATCTGCCCACAGAGCCAAGGGCAAGGATTTACAGCATCTCCTTCCTGTAACCCTCTCGTCCAGCAGCTGCAGCAGGTTGCCTTTCCCCCCTTGGGAGTCTCCCTTGCTTCTCACACTTTTCCTTTTCTTGCAGTGGAGGATGATTTCTTTTTTCCCTGCTGGAGCACAGGAGACAATGTTATGCCACACCAGCTCCATGGCTCACCAGTGTCCTGGCTGTGGTGGGGGACTCTTGGGAAGCTGATCCTTCTGCAGGCTCTGCAAACCGAGCCAGGGCTGCAGAGCCTCTTTGTGCACAGATCCCTGGAGTTCTCCCTCCAGGAAAATGAATCGAACCCCCCACCGGCTGGGACAGCCCCTGTTGCATACAGGGAGAGATATTATAAATGAAAGGCCTTAAAAATTATGGTTTGGGCCCTGCTACTCCAGCTAACAGTTAGCTTGTGACTTCCCATGAGAAAAAAATCCTGAGAATGAGAGCAGTTGGCACAACAAAGTGTTCTGGCAAGAGAACCACTTGCACCTGCAATGAACGGGAAACCTGTCCCATGGGATAGTAAACTATCCAGGAACGGAGAGATTTGATGGACAGGTAAAATGCCAGTTAGTAACCAATGAATGGAGGGGCAAGAAAGCTATAAACCAATAAGAGTTACACACGAGGTCCGGAAAAATGTATAAAAATGGGTTTGTAACAGCAAAGATCGGCTTTTCTGCATGAAGAAAGTGAGTCCCGCCTGCTTATTACTGCAACAACCCTGTTGTGTTGTGTTTGCTTGGGGTCAGGAGAGGGGAAGATTTAAAAGCCCTTCCCCTGCAGGGCTGGAAGAGCCAGGATTTGGCGGCGGCAGGGGCCGGTGCTGGGTGGGACAGGGGGAATGGCAGGGCCGGGGGTGACAGGGGGGAAATGGCATCGCTGGGTCCGGGGGATGCGGGAGCATCGCACGGGCGAGGCAGCGCCCAGAGCTGGGACCGCGCCCGGATTTGTGTCAACTCTGCCCCGCCAGGCTGGAAAGCTCCCTGCTGCAGCAGAGCACTCCTTAGAGGCAGCAATGAGCCNCGGGGGATGCGGGAGCATCGCACGGGCGAGGCAGCGCCCAGCGCTGGGAGCTGGGACCGCGCCCGGATTTGTGTCAACTCTGCCCCGCCAGGCTGGNTGCCCAGCCAGCGCACCCCTTTTATCACATTCATCTGTATTAGTCACAGCTGTGACCCTTAAGGGCAAGGCTGTTCCTTTTCTCTGGTAATTAGAACAACTGTGACTTACCAGGGGTGAGGTTGCCTGTAATCCCTTCTCCTGCACCTACACCCCCAGCAGCTCTCCCAAGGATGCTGATCTTTCCAGACTAAGCTGGAGCTGGAAACAGAGGGAGGATAAAGTCACCTGCGAGTCAGCGCTGCACAGACCAGGGTGGAGCGACCTCCAGGGCGATGTACAAGGAGATGCTCCAGGGATGGATTCAGGTTCAATCACCCACTCAGGATGTCTCAGCATCCCTATTAGAAGCCAGCCTATCCCATCCCATAATCTCAAAGTGAACACTCACACATGTAAGCCATCAAAACCAATAAATGCTTCTCTTTTGTCTGCAGCNAGGGAGGATAAAGTCACCTGCGAGTCAGCGCTGCACAGATCCGGGTTTAGCGACCTCCAGGGTGATGTACAAGGAGATGCTGTCTTTGGGGAGTCTCCAGGGATGGATTCAGGTTCAATCACCCACTCAGGTTGTCTCAGCATCCCTATTAGAAGCCAGCCTATCCCATCCCATAATCTCAAAGTGAACACTCACACATGTAAGCCATCAAAACCAATAAATGCTTCTCTTTTGTCTGCAGCAACGCTGTACTTCCCTCAGAAAAATATTTTTAACATTATTGGAAGATCTCAAGAGGTCAACCTATCAGTTAACCTGCTCAGTAGCACGTGCAAAACACTCAGGACCAGGTAATCAAAACATTTTGTGAGCTCAGTTAGTGCATGCAACCACTCTCAATTCCTGGAAGAGAAAAAGGACTTCTTTTTCCACAGTTAAAAATAAACACAAGGATTGCTGATAACTTAATTTGAACACAGGGTCCTATCCACTGCCTCACATCCTTTTCTAAAGGGAAAAGGGCAGACCTGGCACATGGAAATTTCAGCCGTTTAAAGATTGTGATATAAAAGTGGAGCATCTTGCAAATGCCCCAAGAGCTCCAGGAGGCTGGTCTCAAAAGGAAGTTTCTCTGGGAACACAAGGTCCCTTTGAGACAACGTGGTCAAAAACCAGTTGGTTTTGAGAGTGGAGGTTGGGTGTGTGCAGCAGGCTGTCAAATAGCAGCCAGAGAACCCCCAGTGCTGAGAATAGGTGTTAGAAGGAGCCTCACATCACACTGCCCCCTGCTCAGAGCAGCTCCACCCTGGGGCTCCCCAGTGCCCAGTGCCTCTGGGGAAGCAGTGCTTGTGCTGTGTCTGCCAAAGCTCCTGATACTGCTGCGTGGTCTGTACCCAAAATCTGAGCATCACCTCCAGGCCTGAGCTCTGCGGGGTTGGAAGGAGAGGCACAGCAGCACCCACTGAGATCAAGCACTAGTCCCAGACCTCTTAACCCAAGCAAAGGAAAAGCCCAGCCTGGAGGATGTCACCAAATTAACAAACTGAGCAGTTCCTCCTCCAGAAAACTCTACTGGCTTCCTCCCATCCAGCTGGACTTAACCCTGGGGGCTTCACCCCTTTCCTCAGGGCCAGGGTTCAAGTGACCTACATCTGATTTCTGATGAGTGTTTTCATAAGGCTTTTCTCCTTCCCAGATCTGGGCACCTGCCAGAGCTAAAATCCTTCTGCTCTTTGACATCTAATTGGGTTCTCCACAGGATATTTCCTGGAGGGCTCCTAGGAATCTTGAGAGAGGCTTCCTGATCTTACAGCGAGAGGAGCTGGGGCTGGGGGGGTTGTGGTGATGATGCTTTGTGGCCCCATAGAGGGTTGGCAAGCCCCAGGACTGACTCAGCCCTTGCCAGGGGCACCACATCCCTTGGCTGATGCCCCACAGGGATGCAGAGGGACCAGAGGAGCTGTGGTACAAGAGGGTGGGCAGGGGGGAGGGAGGACAATGTCCTCCCAGCTGTGTCATCCTCTCCCTGCCAGCTGCTGAGCCCCAGGGATTTCATGCAGGATGGTGGCACAGTGCCTGCACCTGGGGTGCTCAAGGCCAGTCCTGCAGTCCCAGCTCTGCCTTGTCCCAAGACTGGGAATGTCTGGAGATGCATGGGAGGGCTGGAAGGAGAGAGGTCAAACAGCAGCTCTTTGGAGAGAAGATGGGGAATGGGAAACGGATGGAAATGAGGAAATGGGGACAGGGATGGAGCTGCCTGTCTGGGAGGGGGCAGCAGAGGTGGGGACCATGAAAGTGTCACTGGAAGCTGGTTGCTGTGGTGGAAACCAGTGCTCAGGAGGGGCTGATGGTGTGGGTGGCACCATCAGTGCAGGGGAAGGTGTGTGCAGCAGGGTGTCTGCTGTGTCCCCCTCTCTGGGCCCTGCTGCCTCCTGGGATGAGGACAGGGCTGACCTCAAGTCCCTGGAAGTGTCATCAGGGTCTCCATGAAAAGATGCTGAATTACATTCAGGAGAACTGATTGCACTATTGATAAATGTCCTTGGGTTTTACAGTGTGCAGTGCTGCTCGTGGAGAAGAGCCCTTTCCCAGCCTTCTGCCCATGCTGCTCTTTGCTTGAGCTATGCTTTTTCTTTCTCCATTTTGGTAGACATGTGCCCTCCTAACTCTGCCCTCCTGTCCCTGCTGTCTGGCTCCTGACATTATTTTTGCAGGTCTCTCTAGCTCACAGCAGAAGGTGCATCTCCCAGTCCCTGCGGCCCAGGACTCCACGTTTTCCTCCCTGGTGCCTTTAGCCCAAGAGTGTGAAATCCCCATGTGTCCAGGCTTACTTGACCCAGCCTGGAGGGGTGTGGACTTTTCTCACTTCCACCAGTTCTTGCAGCGTGCTTGGAGGCTCTGTGGATCAGACGGAGCCCTCTGAGCCTCTCGTGCTGTGGGAAGCCTGCTGCTCTGGAGATGTGAAGCCCTTTGGGTGCCCCTTTGGGTGATGTAGCCCCATGGGCACAGCAGGAAGCCCAGCCCTTCCAGCCTTTCCAGTGCCCAGCAGCTGCTGTAGGAGCAGTGAAGCTGTGGTGTGCTCTGGGCTGTGTGTGTGGAAGCGCCTCTGGAGAGGAGCCGTCTTTTGGTGCCTCTGCTTGCTGGACATCCCTGCAGGCTGTTGATGCTCCTCTTGCATCCCAGAGCCTGAGCTGGTGCCAGCAGCTCTGCCCTCTGACATGGAAGTGGCCAAACTCTGTTTTTGGTGTCCCTGGCTCCCTTTGATGTGCTGCCTCGCCGGCCCGAGCCTGCGCACCCCAGCCCGTGCTATTCCCTGAGGCGCGCCCCTCTTTCCCAACAGCCATGAGAAACATCCTCCTTGTGGTGTTTCCAAAAGGAAAACTATGTCCTTGGGTGCTGTAAATAGCACAGAGGAATGGTTTCTCATGATCCTGCTAGGGCCAGTGTTTCTGCTGCTCGAGCCTTGTAAGCTCCCTGGGCAAATGTCAGCACAGAGCCCTTCTCACCACTCTGTGGCCCTTCCCATGCTGCTGGCTTCATGCAGGCCTTGAGGAGCCCCTGGGGGGCAGGAGCCTGACTGGCCCAGGTGATGTGAGAAACAGCCCTTTCCTCTGGGAAGGCACAGGCAGGGTGAATGTGCCTGCTCTGCACATGCCAGATGAATCCTGGAGCCCCTTGTTGACCTCAGGCTGCTGGATGATTGGGTGGTGAATCTGCTGGATTGACTCTGGGATCCTTTTCCATGGATAGTGACTGACTCCTCCTGACTGTCTGTCCAAGGTATTCAGAAGGTGTTCAACAAGTGCTGGCACCAATCTCTGTGGTGGGGTTGGTGCCTTAAGTTTCAGCTTTCATATTTCCCAGACTCTGCACTGCATTGGTGTGTAACTCTGAACTTCACATAAAGTGTCAGCCAGCTCTCCTCACAGCTCAGTAACACAGAACAATCCTTTTCCAGCCCCAGAACCAAGGACACCGCTGCAGCTTCAGGCCCAAAAAGTGCAAACAGCAGAGAATTGAGGAGAGCAATCTGGGAGGGTGGGACTGCATCACCTGGAGCTGGAATTGGACAATTGACCCCAATATGGAAATGGACCAAAACTTA
>VYXF01006515.1:462712-476083 GCA_013397295.1 Polioptila caerulea | reverse complement strand
GGTTTGGGGCAGGGGTTGGGCTGGCTGGAGCCAGGCTCCAGTGGGTGTGGAAGGGCTGTGGAGCCTGCTGGGTGCTGGGGCAGTGAGGGGACAGCCCCCACGCTGATGCACCCCAGGGTGCCGTGGCAGGAGCACGTTGAGGCCGGCCGGCCAAGCCTCTACCCGTCAGTCATCAGCAACACTTCCAAGGAGATGTCTGCCTTCTCCGACTTCCCCTTCCCCGAGCACTTCCCAGTGTTCCTGCCCCACGCCCTGCTCCTGGACTACCTCCGGCGCTTCGCCGAGCGCTTCAGCCTGCGTGAGCACATCAGATTTGGGGTGAGTGCTGGCTGCCCCCAACTGCCCTGCTCCCCACCCACGCTGGGTGTTGGTGGTGACCTTGCTTCACTTCCCCGTTTTAGACCACCGTTGTCAGCATCCGTAAGCACCCCGACTTTGCCACCACGGGCCAGTGGAACGTGGTCACAGAGGCGGGCGGGAAGCAGACATCGGATGTCTTTGATGCTGTCATGGTTTGCAGCGGCAATTTCTCGGAGCCATCCCTCCCCCTGCAGTGTTTTCCTGGTATGCCTGTGGTTACCTGCTTCAGGGGGCTGGGGGGAGAAGATTTAGGGATTATTCAGGGAAGATCTTCCGTTTCTTTTCTTGCTTCTGCTTTCCAAAGCTGCTGGCATGAACAGCAACACTTCCTTGGGCTTCAGCAGCTTTGTTTCTGAGATCCTATTTTGGAGGGGAAGCATCGATTCTGTGTGCATAGGATGGAGGGCTGGACCTCCCCAAGACCCTGGTGGCCAGAGATTGCACTTCCTTGCTCTTGCCACCTGGACTGGTTTTCTAGCCCCAGTTCTCCCAACAAAACCCACAAGTGCTCAAGTGCTTCAAAGCTGTGTTTCTTTCTCCCCTGAGGCATTGGGAGGTTCCGAGGGCAGTACTTCCACAGCCGGCAGTACAAGCACCCTGACGTGTTCCAGGGCAAGCGCGTCCTCGTGGTGGGCATGGGCAACTCGGGAGTGGACATCGCAGTGGAGGCCAGCCGTGTAGCTGCAAAGGTGCCACCACCCTGCCACCCCAGGGGTGTGGGGAGAGGGACACTGGGGACAGCAGCTCGGTGTGCTGTCATCACAGAGACACGGGGTACCAACTGTCTTCCTGAGCCTGAATTTTTTGGTCAAAAGCCTACCTTGAAAGCAAGCTGGTTTTCTTCCTGTCTCCTGTTTCACCCCCATCACCAGCAGCCAGGGGGTCTTTTCCCTTCATTGCTGCTTTTCCATTGCGGGGCTGTCTGTGCCATGCCCCTCTGAGGAAAAGCAGCAAATTCACCCCCTGAGACATTGAGTCTTCTCTTCCAGGTGACCATTAGCACCACCAGAGGAGCCTGGCTGCTCAGCCGTGTGTTTGAGCAAGGCTACCCGTGGGATATGGTTTTAAACACTCGCCTTATGAGCCTGATCAAAAACAACCTCCCTGGACCCCTCTCATGGTGGTTGATTAATTACAAGGTGAACAAGTGGTTCAACCACGAAAACTATGGCCTTCAACCAGAGAGGAGGTACTTCTTGGTGGTTGCCATCCCATGCAGATGGGCTTGTGGTGTGGGCAGGGGAAGATATTCAACAACCAGCATCAACCAATGCCCAGACTGGGTGGGATCTCCAATGGGGAGGAGAAAATAACCTGTAGCTCCCTTAAGCAGTGAAAGGTTGGGCATGCTGGAAAAGCCCAGAAAGGCCCAGAGGAGTTTTCCTTGTGAGGATCTCTGGGTAAAGAAGAGAAGGAAGGCTTAAAGCATTGACCAGTTCTGGAAAGAGATGATTTACAGAGTAACTGAGGGAAGGGAATAAGGCGGCAGGAGATGTCTGTGAATCACTCACGCTGTGGGACAGGATGACACTGGTGACAAGTGTCACTGAAAGGAGGTGGGGCCGGGGCTGTTTGTGTCTGTGCAGAGCAAATGGCACCGGGAGGTGTGAGCTGGTGGGCCTGGGGGGAGGAGGAGGCTTGTTTGTGGTGTCCCTCTCTCAGAGCCCCTGGCCCTCCACAGCTGGCTGGTGCGTGAGCCCGTGCTGAACGACGACCTCCCGAGCTACATCCTGACAGGCAGGATCACAGTCAAGCCGGGCGTGAAGGAGTTCAAGGACAACTCAGTCCTTTTCCACAACTGCCCCGAGGAGGAGCCCATCGACATTGTTGTCTTCTGCACGGGCTACATCATCTCCTTCCCCTTCCTGGAAGAATCCATCGTCAGGGTGGAAAACAAGCACGCATCCCTCTACAAATATGTGTTCCCAACCCACCTGCAGAAGCCCACCCTGGCTGTCCTTGGGCTGATTAAGCCCTTTGGAGCCATCATGCCTGTGGCAGAGATGCAAGCACGCTGGGTGAGCCGTGTCTTCAAAGGTAGGGGAACAAATGTGAGCCCTCCTGTGCCCCAAAATGCAGCTCAGACTGGACATGCTTTATCCCTCCAGCCAGGGAGATCCCAGAGCTGAAAAGTCCAGAGCAGACAAGGGAGTGTTTTCAAGGCTCACACTCCCCAGGTTATTTCACTAGCTAAGCTACAGCAACATGAGTGAGGAAAGAAACCTACTGGTGCTTTGTTTGGGGTTTTTAATAAAAAATAGTAAGAATAACCTCGGGAAGGGCTGGGTTAGGACTATCCCAGAGAGGTAAGAAGCTCTGGGGTTTCCCTTTGGGATGATCCTCTCTGAGGCTTGCACAGCCCACCTGACCCCACATCACCTGCCTGTGCCCTGCCAGCACACATCTGTAAGAGCAGGAAAAAGTGTGGGTGAATTTGGAATACTGGAGGGCTGGTTTCTGGCAGGATTGCCACTGCTGAATAAATTGCCAGCAATGAGACTTTCCTGCCCTCCCAGGGAAGGTATTCCCACCTTCTGTATCACTGAATGAGTTCACAGTTCCCCCCCCCAGGAGTTAAACTCGGCAGGACACTCTTCTCTCTCTTCCAGGCTTGTGTCAGTTGCCTTCCCAGTCTGTCATGGAGAAGGAAGTAAATGAGAAGAAGAAAAACCAAGTCCAATGGTAAGTCATTCCCCTGAGCCCCAAAGGTTTTTTTGGTGGATTGAGAAATCCCTGGAGTTTTTGGGGCAGCAACACACGGGCTCTCACTGTGTGCCTGCTCCCTGCACTCATGGCAGAGGAGAGGGGAGGATTCCCGGATCCAGCTTCCCCTTCACTCACTTGCAAAGAGCCACTGTAACCTTTGATGTAACACTGATGTTCTGCCTGTTGGCAACAGGAAGAAATTAATTCAGGATGCTCAAGGCTAAAGCTTGCTTGGGAATTGGGGAAGAATGCCAGGATCCCCAGGGACTGAGAGATAAAATGGCAGAGAAATTAATGGTAATAAATGCAAAGTAATTCAGCTGGGGATAGGGGGGAAAAGCCAACTCACAACCACCGAGGTGTGCACACAGATTGTCTCATCTCTCAGCATGGAGACCTGACTCACTGTGAACTGTCTGAGCACACTGTGGTGTGGTTCAGAAGCAGGCAGAAGGCTAAAAAGGATTAGGAAATGAATGAGCCAGTCCTAGGAAACTGGGTGATGTATAAACCCATGGTTCACTTAAATAGCTACAGGAGAAAAGGTATAGAAGAGTGAAATACAGAATTACAGAGAACAGCTGCTGTACAATACAAGGCTAGATGGATATGGGCTTTTTCAGACCTCTGAAGGTGGGACATGAAGCTATGAATTCTGGAGAGAAGGTGAACTGGAAGCAATTCTTCAAGTCACTGTGTATTCTTGCAATATTTGGTGGAAATGACCTTGAGGGACACAAAAGGGTGCCACCTTTCTCGTGCTGCACATGGCTTTTCTGCAAAAAGCAAAGGGATTTGGGTTTGGGGTGGTTTTTTTGTTTTGTTTTGAAAAAGACCCAGAACTGGTTTGCCCAAGTTTGTTAACAAAGATTCACCAAGGGCAAGGGAGGGGAACAGATGCAACTTGTAAATGAGGAAGCAAAAGATTGACACGAGCCAGCATCACTTTACAGTGCTGTGCTGTGGACAGGATTGGTGTCCAGACAGCCCCAGGTTCCCACTGCACGTACATCCAGCCCTTTCCTAAAAACAACCCACTTGCATTCCAGATGCAATAACGAGGATGCAGGAGACCTCTACTCCAATTCCTCTAAGCCTGCTGATACCCACCTTTCTCCTGCCTCTTTCTCTTCTCTGATTCAATCAGGTTTGGCCTGACCTTTGATGAAGTCCTCAAAACCGAGTGGCTGCTGTACCTGGACACGCTGGCCTCCTTCATCGGTGCCAAGCCCAGCGTGCTGGGGCTGCTCTGCACAGACCCTTGGCTGGCCCTCACCATCTTCCTCGGGCCCTGCTCCCCCTACCAGTACCGGCTGGGGGGTCCTGGGCGCTGGCAGGGGGCACGGCAGGCCATCCTCACCCAGTGGCACCGTGTCCTAAAGCCCACAAGAACACGAGTCCCTGCTGGCTCCTCCAGCCCTTTCCCTTCTCTCCTGACTGTGCTGGGATTCCTTCTGCTCCTGGCTGCTGTGATTTTCGGTCTCCAATAGGTTTTAGAGTGTTTGTTTGTTTGTTGTTTGTTTGTTTGTTGTTTCTTCTTTTGTCCCGAGGGATGTTATCCCAGGTCAGACAGCTCCTCAGTGTGCCACAGGACTGGGATAAGGATTTCAGTAAAAAATTTAATCTGCAACCTGCAGCATAAACCTCCCTTTGCTCCAGCTCAGCCCCAAGCACAGCTTTGCAGACATCATTAGCCAGGGATGGCAGCTTTGCCCGAGTGTCTGTTGCCCCTCTGCTCCCCTGCCTGCTGCCAGGAGCAGAGATTGGTGGCAAAATTGTCCCTGATCACACAAGACAGGATGCAGTGTGGACGAGACCAGCAAAAGTGATGGTGTGTCACAGGAGGAAAAGTGCCCAGGAATTACCTGGGCTGCATACACAGGTCAGGCTGTCCCTTTTTCCAAACCCAAACACTGTGACCTCAAAATCCCACTTGGGGTTGAACTGGTGCATCTTTCCAGGGAAAGGATGCTGGGTGGTTGTGGTGGTTTGCCACAGGTGAGCCTGTGGGGCTGAACACTCCTGGCTTTGCTTCCCTGCATGCCCCACCACTGGACAATCACGAGGATTTGTTTTGTGCATGGAGAAAATTTAAATGAATAAAATCTCAGCGGCTGTGGCAGGAGTGTGCTGCAGATACCTTCCTGTGCTGTCCCTGTGTGCATGGGAAGAGCTGGAGGGGAGGGCCCATGTCTGAGTTGGGCCTGTGCCACCGATTGCTGTGGGCAGCTCACACAGCTGGGCTCTCAGGGCTTTCCCTGACTCCCCAAAATGAGTTGCACAGTGCTCCATGTCCCAGGTCTGCTGGCCAAGGGGGCACGTTCTGCTGATCCCCTGGAAGTGCCAGGGGCACACCAGCCCAGGGCAGGCACCACAAAAGGGGATAGATCAGGACAACCCTGAGCTGCTGCCTGGGCTGGAGCAACCACAAGTTCCAGTGTGGGAGTCCTTGCAAGCGTGTTCCTTTTGGGGTTGTCTCAGAATTTTCACCTGGCACTGCCACGGTGAGGTTGACAACTTTCTTCCAGTGCATTTAAGCCCACAGGGCAGGGGAATGAAGGGTGTAAAGGTCAGTGGTGCAAGAGCCGTGGCGAGCTGCCTGGACTTCAGCCTTCCCTCCCAAACCACGGGGAGAGGAACTCAAGGGAAATTGAGCCGCGGGCTGAGAGCGAAGGCACAGCACAGTCCTGCAAGGTTTGCTCCTCACTTCTCTTGGATGGGTTTGGCAGGGTTTAAGAGAGAGCAGACAGCTCTCCAGGGTTTTGGCATTCACTGCTGGCTTTGCCTTGCTGCTGGTGGGGGGAGAGGGGTGTTGCAGGGGACCTCTGGAGTAAAACAATCTGCAGGCAGCACTGGGGAAGTGGGGTGACTTGAGCACCCTGAGCTCGCCTGCCCTTTTTCCTGAAGCCAGAGAAGGCTCCAGAAAGGAGGCAGACGACTGTGGGCATGTCCTGCCCTGTTCCTGAAGATCAAGGAGTGGCTCAGGCCAGGCTTGTGGATGCCAAAGGGGTTTTCTTTGCACCTCCCTCGTTTTTCCCTGGCTTTCTTCAGTTTCCCCCAGTTTCTATTTACGTTAACTTTTTGACGCAAAACTGATAGAAAAAGTTATAAATTACTCTTTCTGCAGGCTCTGCGGGTGGAGTATTGCTTATCTAATCAAAGTTCACGTGGGTTCATTTTTTCCTAGTTCCTTTGCTTCCCAGTCAGGCTCAGTGCAGCTCAGTTTTCACACCCCGCCTTTGAGTTCCTCCCATTCATACCCAGTGTTTCCCGGGTTTCTTACCTTTTGTATATTCTGTAATCCCAGCCGTGCTTTCATGGAGCTGTCTAACTTCTCAATGGCTGCGCCGTGCTCCTGCTCAGTCAGGCATTGCTTTGCTTTTTTCCTTTTTTTTTTTTTCCTTTAAACTCTTTTTATTTTCAAGAGATTGCTCTTTAATGGGAAATTAAAAAGGAAAGCGTGAAAACGAGCCAGCTTAGCTGGAGTTGTTCCTCGCAAAGATTTCAGGAGGATCACTTTGGGCAGGCAGAAGATAGCTGCAACTTCTTTGCATGCCCTGGTTTGGGCTGGAAAAGGGAATAAATTGAAGCAGCAGAACAGCAAGGTTTAAAAGTGCCTCCTTTTTCACCCCTTGGAGGAGGGAGATTCCTGGACCCCTTCTGTGGGTTTTGTGCAGCGGGAAGGGCAATGAGCAGGATCAGTGCACAGCACTTGAACCAGGAGCTGGCCGTGGCTTTCTCCCAGGACAGTTTTCCTCCCAGGACAGTTTTCCTCCCAGGACAGTTTTCCTCCCAGGACACTTTTCCACCCAGGACAGTTTTCCTTCATGGACACCTGCAGCCAGAGAAGACTGGGGGCGTTTTGCTGGGGACGGGAAGAAGGGGCTGGCGTTTCTGCTGATCTCTGGGCCGTGGTGTTTCTCTCACAGCAGCCTGTCACCTGCTGCAGGCCAGCATGGTCCGGCGTGTGGCCGTGATCGGGGCCGGGGCCGGGGGCTTGGCCTCTGTCAAGAGCTGCCTGGATGAGGGGCTGGAGCCCACCTGCTTCGAGAGCAGCGGGGACATCGGCGGCGTCTGGCGCTACACGGTCAGTGACTGCTGGGTCTGTCCCAGCTTTGTCCCCTTCCTTGGATGCTCTTGGGCTGCAGCAAAGAGGAAAGCGTGGCCACACCCTCAGGGACTGTCCCTGTCCCACTCATGGGGCTCCTCCTGACTCCAAGATGGAGAAGGAAATGGAAGGAGTAGAAATGATTGTCGCCAGTCCTGGTTTACTCCTTGTACCAAAATGTGAGGAAGAAAAATACTCGTATACTTTATGGGGAGAAAGTCTTTCCCTGCACACTCGGAAACATGTCCTGGTTTAGGGCAAGTTTTGGGAGGAAATTTCCAAAGGGGGCCCTCTAGAATGCAAATTCAAGCAGCCCCTCCCCTTACTGGTTTGCGAAAATATTTCCTTGGAGAAAAGTGGAAAAAACCCCTGTTTATTTAACAAGCAAAGTACTCACAAGCATAAAAAATTAATAACAATGAACAATTAAACCTCTTGCTGTTCTGAAGAGATGGCAAATTCAGAAAGTCCTTTTTGTGAGGTTGATAGCTTGGCTCGCTCAGTCTCTTATCAGTCCCTCCTGTGCTGAATAATGCTGAGTCCCCGGCCCCGTGGGTACAGGCGTGAGCTCCCTGTGTTTTCNTCGCTCAGTCTCTTATCAGTCCCTCCTGTGCTGAATAATGCTGAGTCCCCGGCCCCGTGGGTACAGGCGTGAGCTCCCAGTGTTTTCCTGGGTTTTCAGTCCAGAGCAGATTTTAAACAGTTTCAAGAAAAAGAAAAGCCACAGTTTGAAGAACTTCTCTGCCTCAACTAGCTAAAAAACGAAAAGCAAAAGAGAGTTCTCTCCCGCTGTATGTGGCACAGATAACACAGTCCATGAGAAGGAGATCTGAAGTTCTTATTTCTATGTTTTTGAACACAACCACCTCAGCCATCCCACCGCCTCTCCTTCTCCCCCACCCCCCACTCTCAGATCTAGTTTTAAAGGTGCAAAATTATTCCTGGGCTGAGCAGATGAATGGGGATACAATTCAGCATGACAAAGTCACCCCAGGACAACACATCACCACTGGCTTCACACAGGACTCTGCAGACAGCAGGAGGATTAGCGTGTACCGCTCAGTCATCACCAACACCTCCAAGGAGATGTCCTGCTTCAGCGACTTCCCTTTCCCCGAGGATTTCCCCAATTACCTGTCCCACAGCCTCATCCTGGAATACTTCAGGATGTACGCCCGGCACTTCGACCTCCTGCGGCACATCCACTTCAGGGTGAGCTGGGACCCCAAACCCACGGGGGGAAGAGCCTTCGGTTCCTGCAGATCCGAGATGGGACAGGGCAAGGCCGGGTGCCAGCCCTCAAGGACCACGCGCCTTTTGCACCCCAGAAGCTTTTAGGCCCCGTGTTTTAAATAAGGCTGCTCTAACACGGGCTTGGCCCCCTTGCCATCAGCAGGGGAAAGGCGCAGGGTGGGGTTTAACAGCTTCAGAGGTGACACCCAGCTCCCCAGGGACCCAGGCAGCTCCAGCCCTTCACAGGCACATCCCCAAAACACCTGATCCCTGACTGCCGCTCTGTCGGGTTTCTGTGCCAGACCACAGTTCTCAGCGTGAGAAGGCGCCCAGATTTCAGCAGCTCAGGCCAGTGGGAGGTGGTCACCGAGGCTGGTGCTGTCCGTGAGTCCCACGTCTTTGACGCTGTCATGGTTTGCGCCGGCCATTACCAGGAGCCCTACTTGCCATTGGCTTCTTTCCCAGGTAAGCCCTGTCCCAGCAGTGGGGTTGCCCCACAGGGTTTCCCCCAGCACCCACAGGTCCCCTGGTTGTGTTTCCCTCTGCAAGCCTGCTTGCTCCGTGAAGTCTCCACACTGGAGCAGGCAGGATCCTGACCCCATGGAAATGGTGGAGGACATTCCAGGGAATGGGAAAAACACCTTGTAAAGGTGCAGCCAGGCTTTTCTGTCAGGATTTGGGAAGCAAGGCTGAGCTGAGCAGGTACAGGGGACTTCCATGGGCTTCTCATCTGCAAGCAGAGGAGGGAGGGGGGAGAGTTGGGGGCTGCAGAGGGTCTGGGCACAACTGGGGCGAGTAAATGTGTGAGGCAGCAGGAGATGCTCCCTGCTCTCTGCCTAGGCATTGAAAGTCGCTTCAAAGGCCAGCGTCTGCACAGCTGGGAATACAGGGATGTGCAGGCCTTCCGAGGGAAGCGGGTCCTGGTGGTCGGCATCGGCAACACCGGCGGTGACCTCTCCGTGGAGCTGAGCCGTGTGGCTGCCAAGGTACAGCTCCATGGGGTCCAGACAGGGCCCGTGAGAGCCAGTGGCTCAGGGTACCACAGGGAACATTGCCCCCAGGTTCCTCAATAAATTCCACTTCTCATTGAGGGTAGGCGAAGAAGCTGGAGAGTTTGGGCCACCTGAGGAGTGGCAGTTGAGCAGCTGTGGGAACTTATCAAAGCCACAAAAAAAGTTCAAAAAATTAAGAAAAAATCACAAAAAAAAGTTCATCTCGATGTCATCTCCTTCCCTTGGGTTAACTCTGTGTTGGCTCAAGTGCAGCAGATGGGATTTGCCACTCAGGGTTCAACCAACGAGATGCCTGGGCAGGAGGCTGAGACCTGCCTTTCCCCCCAGGTGTTCCTCAGCACCAGGAGCAACACGTGGGTCATCAGCAGGGTCTCAAACCACGGCTTCCCCTTCGACATGGTCAGCACCACCCGCTTCAACCACCTCATGGAGTGGCTTCTCCCGTCAGCCCTCATGAGGAGGATCAAGTTTCGGAAGTTCAATTCGTGGTTCAACCACACAAACTATGGCTTGGCTTCCAGCAAAAGGTGTTTTTTCTGATCGTTCTGTTGGGTCATGAGGGGGTCTTTAAATTATGATGTGCCTAATTTTCAGTTTCAGGGGATATTTGTGGAATAACAAGCCATTGGAGGGGAATTCTTACCATTAAAAAAGTCTTTTTAGGTCCATCTCGGATGCTAACACTGCTGTCCTCTTTTACCCACTGCAAGCTCCAAATTTAAGATGATTATCAATGAAGAGCTACCATTCTGCCTTCTCTCTGGGACTGTGGTGTTGAAGCCAAACGTGAAGGAGTTCACTGAAAGCTCTGCAGTTTTCGAAGATGGGACAACTGAAGAAAACATCGACGTGGTGCTCTTTGCCACGGGCTACAGCTTTTCCTTCTCCTTCCTCGAGGAGTCTGTTCGCAGCACCATCGACGACAACCGTTCCCTCTACAAATGCATCTTCCCTCCCCAGCTGGAAAAGCCCACGCTGGCCATCATTGGCTTGATCCAGCTGACTGGTTCCATTATGGTGGGGTCAGAAATGCAGGCTCGCTGGGTGACAGGGGTCTTTGCAGGTAGGAGATAGGGGACACCTGGGTGGGAGGTTTGGGGCAGCCTGACCTGCTGCCCACAGAGCTTGGGGTGTATTTCAGCTTTGTGGTGGCCATGGGTAGCCTCTGTCCACCAGCTGCATCCCTGTATCCCTGCTGCTCCACACCTCAGGAAAGGTGCTGGGACCTTGGGAAGGGGCTGAACATTCCTCTTGAGGCACTGCTGGAGCTCGCTGGTTTCTCTGTCCTCAGGCTGGAACAAGCTGCCTCCCCCCAGCAGGATGATGGCTGAGGTTTTGAAGAGGAAGCCACCAGTCAGAAGGTGGGTGATGCTCCTGCACTCAGGATGAGACGGGTGCTGTGTGCCAGGATAACCTCGGGGAAGGGGGGACTCGATGGCAGGCACGGGAGAGACCTGCTCAGGACACTCAACTCTGCATTTATTACCTCACCACCCACACTGAGCTGGGAGGGTGCTTTCGTGGCTCCTTTATGGATCAAGACACCATAAGCTTCTCTGGAGCAGTTTATGACAAGACCAGGGCCTGCAGCTCCTCTTCCCATCTCCTTTGCTCCCTCTCTTTCTCTCTCCTTCTCTGGAGATCCCCCTCTGCCAGGCCTCCAAGCCATATCCTTATTCCCAGGTTTGCTTTCCTCCAGACTAAGGGTGCCATCTCGTGGCTTCTCCCTCCCAAATCCAGGCAGTAGGGACTCTGGGTTCCATCCTGACCCCCCCGTGGAGCTGGGCAGTGTGGGTGGGGGACAGCTGGTGTCACTTTCTGGCAGGTCAAGGTGAGCATCCCACCAGGCTGCTGTGTGTCCCGGAGTTCACAGCCTGCCTTGTTGGCTCTGGGATTTGACAGGAGGTCAATCCTCCCACAAGGATGAGGGACAGAAGGTGATGGAGCAAGGAGGGGACCTTGGGGTGCAGGCTGGGTTGGGTCTGCCAGCAGGGCAGAGCTGGTTCATGGGACACTGGGGAAAAGCTGGGACAAAACAGAGCCACAGGGATTGTGACCAGGCACCCCAATGGCTGCACCACGATGCTGTTGCTCAGAAATATGGGAGCCTGAGGTGCAAGGGGAACTAACTTGAGGCTGTCTCAAATTTTCCTGAAACAGGTCAGCACATCCTCCCTCTTGGGAGGGAGATAAGGTTTCGAGCAGAAAAATCCTGGAGGTCCCTCCCAGCATAGGAAGCTTTCTGCATTTCCCAGATTTTCCCTGTCCCCTTGGCATTTTTAACCCTGAAAGTCTACATCTCTGCTTCTCGAAATCAGCCAAATCCACAGCCCTGAAACTCAGGGAAGGACATAGCAGGGGTGCTTGTGGCATTACAATGACAGTGCTGTTAAGTTAGAACTGATTTAGGAGCCACAACTATACTGCAGAGACAAAACAAACTTCTGCTTATCCCCTGTCCCGGGGAACTGCTGGGACCAACCCCACAGGGGCTCTTGCAGTGCCTTTGGCTTTACTGGGGGCAAAGAGAGCTCTGCCCCCGAGTCTGGGGCTCACCTGGTGTCTGAGCCCGGGGCTTTGCCTTCCCATGGAGCTGG
The DNA here is from genome assembly GCA_013397295.1 of Polioptila caerulea. Lineage (NCBI taxonomy): Eukaryota > Metazoa > Chordata > Aves > Passeriformes > Certhiidae > Polioptila > Polioptila caerulea. The sequence goes on along the minus strand of VYXF01006515.1, from coordinate 464,066 downwards.
GAACTGAGACCAGCTGATGCCATCTGACTTTGATTTCTTCTGTCCCACCAAAGGAACCCATCTGAGAGGGAGAACCTGAAGATGAGCTTTATCAGCTACGTGGACCAAATTGCTGCAAGTGCTGGCGTAAAGCCCAGCGTGTTGCGTCTGCTCCTGACAGACCCCCAGCTGGCCCTGGCCATCTTTTTTGGGCCCTGCTCCCCCTACCAGTACCGGCTGGTGGGCCGGGGCAGCTGGAGCGGGGCCAGGGCTGCCATCCTGACCCAGTGGCAGCGCACGCTGAAGCCCTTGAGGAGCCGGGTGCTGGGTGACAGCCCCAGCAGCTCCTCGGGCTGGTGCTGGATGTGCCTCCTGGCTCTGCCAGCAGCTCTCACTGCAGGTTTTCTCCTCTCCAAGCACCCCCAGGCAGGGTGGAGCCCCTGGGGTGCCGAGCTGTAGAAGAAGCCTGGAGAGTTGCAATGCCAGGTGATGTGGGGATGGTGCAAAGCTGTGCCACCAGTGCCAGGTGCTGCTGGAGCTGGCAGGAGCTGCAGCCTGGGTCTGTCTGTTGTCCATCCACCTCCTGCTGCTGTTCCACCAAAGGTGACACGGAGAGTTCACCCTGAACCATCCTGGGCTGAACTGGTGAGCATGAGGCCAGCCTTCCTCCCCCCTGCTCCTGAAAATTTTGACAAGACCCACACCACCTTGAGGTTTTGTGAAACATGAAACTGTCAAGAGCTACCTCTGTGTCTGGTAACTTCTGGGACATGAAGGAGGGAGCCACAAATAAATGTCAGGGATTTGATCTTTGCTGATGGTTTTATTAATGGTTTATTATCAGGGTGTGTGGAGTGGATCCCGAGCTGTGGCAGAGGGGAGAGCCTTGCCCTTGTATGTATATAATCTATACATTCTATAGACAGAAATATCAACAAATAAAAAATATAAGAAATGTTATGTATGTTAATATATTGATATATAATAATAAAATATACAGAGAGTGACAAATCCAAGCTAGCAAACATCCCTGCCACTGCCCAGGCAGCCATAGGATTATAGGGAATCCTGAATTCCCAGGATGGGAACCCAGATGGGAACCAGGATGGGAATTGGGATGGGACCAGGATGGGAACTGGGACGGAGGCTGAGATGGGACTGGGATGGGAACAGGGATGGGGTGGGAATGGGGATGGGAACCAGGTTGGGAACAGGGATAGGAACTGGGATTGGGACCGGGATGGGAACTGGGATAGGAACCGGGATTGGGGCCGGGATGGGGGCCGGGATGGTAACTGGGATAGGGACCAGGATTGGGGCCGGGATAGGGGCTGGGATAGGAACTGGGATGGGGCTGGGAATGGAACTGGGATGG
>VYXF01006515.1:451754-461924 GCA_013397295.1 Polioptila caerulea | reverse complement strand
GGCCCGCATTTGCGCCCGGGGCCGGCCGCGCCCCGCCGGGCATAGCCCGGGCCGCGCCCGGGGGCGGCGGGAGGGGCGGCTGTGCTGGGACCGCGCCTGCGGGGGTGCTGCTTCCGTCTCCCGCCCTCTTCTTTGCTCCTCGTTTCCCCCCTTTTTGTAACGGCGCTTGGTCACCCCCTTTCTTTCTTACCCTCTGCTTCTCTCCCTCCCTTTCTCTCCCCTCTGGAGATTTGTGGAGGGCCGCGCCGAGCCCTTCGTGCATCTGCGCTCCCTCCGTGGCTGTGATTCTTCCTGCAGAAACGCGGCAGGGAGAGCAGCCGCTCCTTGCTGGCTGCTGGAGGCAGGGTTTTCCAACTCTGAAATTCGCATCCACGGTTCTTTCTCTCTTCGTCTACGGTAAAAGGCGCTTCTCGGGTTTGGTGCAGGACTGAGTGAAGGAAGGTATTGTTTGTGCTCCCGGGGCCAGGATTTGTAGGGGTGGGATGCTCTGAGCCAGGGGTGATCTCGTAGGTAGCGCTTAAAGGATGGTGAGAGCGTGGTGAGATGACACGGCTGAAATTCAGGCGCTTGGTCTGCAGTGGGCATAATCCAGCGATGGAGGGGAAAATTTGGAGGCTGAGAGTGGCCCTGAAAACTTCCAATTCGAGCCCTCTTCCTGAGGAAGGAGGCGTGCATGAGAGCATGGTGCTGGGCATCGTGGGTTTTTTTTTCCTTTCGGTGTTTCACGTGGGTGTTCTGTAAATACATTCTTTAGTGGAACGTCTTGAGCTCAGTATCTTCAAGGAAAGACCGTTTCTTCTTGTTGCCCTGATTATTGAGGTTGGATAGACATATTACAGGAAATTAGCAGTATTTCCAGCAGAAGGAATTCAAATGTAATTTTTAATGGTTTTGTTTCTTGTGCAATGAGGCTCCTGGCCTACTTGGTGTCTCATCTTAAAGAGCTCTGCTCAGACAAGAAACTGCTTCTGAAGGGGCAGGAAACAGGACATGATCTCATTTGTCCATGTATGAGAAACAAAAGGATTGACCTTAAATCCTGACTGCCAGGAGCTCTGTGTGGCTGTCAGGGGTTTTTTTGAATCCTACAGTCTAGAGGGTTTTGCTTCTGCGTTAATTTTGTGGTGTTTTGGTGCACCTGTGCAACTGTTTTCTTGAGAATAAAGAATCTCTAAGTTTTGGGAGTCATTTGGACTGGATGAATGTTTAGTGGAAAGGAGGTTTGGTGGTGTGGGCTTGAGAGGTCGCTCTTTAAACTGAAGTGAGAGCTTGGTTCTCTCCTAGGCCACTGCTTGGAGAGCAGCATTGAGGCTCTGTCTGCCACCTCAGACTCTGCCTTGGTGTGTGGGTACATTCCTTGTATGAAGTTCTTGGCTTCTGTAGATAATAGCTCATGAAATATGTATAACTCAATATATAGTTGCTTCTGTGAGTCTTGGTAATATAAATATTCTGTGTCTTGGCAGTTCAGTAGCAATTTATAATATCTTTGCTCTCATTTAGACTTTCCATTATGGGAACCTGGGGTTTTTTGTAGAGCAGAACAGTTACATCAGTGTTCAGTTTTAACTCAGGCTCCTGCAGATTTGCAGATTCTGTTCTACGGGGTCAACTTCAGCCAGGTGTCCTGCAGTACTGGGAACACAATTCCTTTGTTCCAGGCTGATTTCCAGGCTGAGGAAGGGCAGGGATGTGAGAGTGGAGAGAGGGTAGGCAGCAGAGACTGAGAGCCATATAAGGGGTGGTGTGGATAAAACGAGGAGATAAAAATCTTGCAGAAGAATTCGAGCCTTGCAGGGGAAAATTTTGCAGAGGAGTAAACCCTTGTGTGGTGGATTGGGGATGTGAGGGAAGGGAAAACACTTCCTTCATCTTCGTGGAGGAGTCATGGAGGGTTTGAGGGGGAAAAACTCCACCACATGAAAATGCAGCACCTTCCCACTGGTTAAGGATGGATGTTGGGCTTGTAATGACAGACTGCTGGTGGTGTTCTACTGGTAGAACCAGTTCATCTTCTGAAGGAAATTTTTCCTTTGCTCAGCTTCACGCTCTCATTGGTTTTGGGTTTTACAAAACCCGGCAGAAGCTTATGGGTGAAGGTAGTGTAAAAATAAAAGCTGAGATTCCTGTGAGGAGGTGGGAGAAAATAATACTCTTGAGTATTGGTGAAATGAAAATGGAGTGCACAGGAGTCTTAAAAAATGCATCAAGAGCAGAGGAAGATGAAGTCCTAATAAAAATCAGATGAAGACAGCTTTTATGTCTATGAAGAACAGGCTAACAGAAATAGACTGTTTTTATTACAAATACCTCAGCCATTACATAACATTCTAAGTAAATGCTAACGAGCTCGTCTGTTACAGATTGCAAACACATACTGAAGGGAGAAACTGTTTAACATTCACATTGTTCATGGTTCAAATTATCTGACACTCTCCTGATTAACGGGAAAATTAGAGTGCACAATCAGCCTTACATGTCTTCAGTCTGAAGGGTGACAGTGATAAATTTTAACTAATGTGTGTTTGAAAATTAGGGGGGCTTCATTTTCAGGGTCTTGCAGTACCAGAGACAGGAATGGCTGCACTTTAGATTCAGCTGCAACAAATGCACAAGTAGTGCCTGAAGAGCTGGGGCATCCCCCAGTCCTGGGTCACTGAGAGAAGAGGGGTCTCCTAAATACCAATTTAATCCATGTAAAGCTGATTCCTAAGTGGAATGGCAGCCTTACTTGGATTTTACTTAGTTGGGCTATAAACTGTAGTTTGGCAGTGATTAGGCTGCCCATTTTTGCTTAAAGTTAGCAAATCAAGCTTCCTGTGCTTAGAAAAGCAGCCTTTTTGTGGCTGGTCTCATGAAATTGTATCAACCACTACACCTTGGTTTAAAATTCATATTTCTTAAGCATGTGACTGTTGTTAGATTTTAGTGTTTATAAATTTTAACTTAACATTTCAATCTAGTGCCATAATATTAAGGAATGTTTGCAGGAGTAATGATTTAAGGTGTACTTAAACTGATTTGAAGCTTCAGCTAAGGTAGAAGAGCAGCAACATTTGCTTTTTGTTTGAGAAGCAAATCATTTCCTCCCAGTTAAAGACCTGATATTGCTTTAGGACTTCTGTTTCAAACTCACCAGATATTCCACTGAAGGACCTCAGTTGTAATATCAATGAATTGATGCTTTCATTTTGAAGAAAACAAAATACTGATTTACAGGGCTTGTTTTTTAGTCATGTTTGGGACAGTCTGTGCTTTGTACAGGTGCACAGCACAAGTCCTCTCATGAAAAGGAACAAGAACATTTTCCCTTGACAATGCAAATAGGAAATATGGATTTTAGCAAGAAAAGCTTGCCTTTGGCTTGTGGCATTTCTAAATGGTTGCTTTGCTGGAGTCACCTTGGTTAAGAGATGCCACAGATCCAGCTGCCAGCATGGACAGAGCTTTGTAGGACACACAGAGCTTTGGATAACCAAAAGTTCCTTATTAAGTATTTTGATAATGTGTTGAGCCTGAATTATTTACTGCATCTTGAAAGCAAAGTGTCAAGGGACGTGAGGTCTTTGTTTTGTTTTTTTTCTGAGCAGAATAAACAGAGAACCAAGAGCAAGTGAAGATGTTAAACCTTGTCTGCAGCCATTTGGCAGATGCAAGTTAACTTCCATGGAAAATGGATTCTGTAGTGCTGAGAGACAGATGCATAAAGCTGGCTTTGCTGATTAGGCTTTTTAAATTTAGCTTCTCATCTTCTTTTTTTTTTCCATTTTTTGTGGTCAGATCCAGTTTAAAGCAGAGGTCTGAAGCCGACCCTTGCTGTAATTAACTGGTGTTGTCCAGAGCTGTTGTCAGTGTGGTGCTGGCAGCTGCATCTCCTCCATGCTGAGCATTCCTCAGTGAGCAGGGAGATGTGTGTGTTCCAAGAAATTAGTGAGTCACAGGGAAGAGCATGTAACCAGAGCTGCAGAGGGTAATGGGCAGCAGGTAGAGAGACTGGGAGCAGCTGGGAGCTCTCTCCAAGCTGGACCAGACCAGGGAGCAAAATTCTACCACCTCTATATGCATTGGAGGGAAATTTTTTTACTGGTGCTGTCAGTGTGTTCCAGGCTGGAGCACTGGCAAGCCTGGTGCTCACTCTAACAGTGGGAGTATCTTAAAAAACCTTCCAAATATGCTGTAACATCTCCTTGATGCAGAGGAGAAATGATGTGTATTTTTGATGTACACGAGTCAGGTTGGGAATATGATAGGAGTAAGAGGCAGCAAAGAATTTGGGGAAGTTTTCAACGTGGTGACAAGTACCTTAAGTCATTACATAAATGATTAGAGTAACTGTTGTGTCCTTTTTTTTATAATGGTGAGGCTGTACAAGACTGTCCAAAACTGTTTCTTCTGTAGGTTCCAATGTTGAGTGCTTCCATCTTCAGGGTGCACCCTTCAACAAGAAAAATACTTTGAGAAGATGAACAGAAAAGAAGGGGGGAAAAAATTGGCAAAGAGGGGATTAATTCTGACACGTGTTCTAAAGAAGAGGGGAAATCTTTAAGGATGTAGCCCTGGAGTGGTTCTTGTGCACTATCAAGATATTCTGAAGGTGCTCACAAACAGAGGAGCTTGCCTGAACATTATTTCAAAGCAACTTGTAACAAATTTCCAAAATAAAACCTCCTTGGATGTAATTATTCCTTATTTAAGGATTAACTTATGAATAGGGGCTTTGGAAAAACAAGTTATGTATAAAAATGTTTACTTCTTTGCAGTTGAGGTCAGGGATACTTTAAAGATGCAGAAAAGCATCATGAGAAATTACTGCTCAGTGCTGTTGTTCCTGGGGAAGAATTATTTCAGTGGGGCTTGGAATTGTGGTAAAGGAGCAGGAAATGGAAGTTTTAAAAGAGATTCCTTGAGTTACTCCCAGCAAAGGAGTGGTTTAACTTTTTTCTCCTAATCTGTCCTGCTCAGTTCCACTGTCCAAGGGACGTGTCCTACACGGGGTGGGTGGGAAGGGTTGAAAATGGGCCACCAGCTCAGTGAGGGTTTGGAATAACGGGGCTTTTGCAGCAAGTATTGAAGGGAAAGGGGAAAATGAAACAGTGGAAAGATGAGTGTTGGCTGTAAATGGCTGCAACTTCTCATCTGTTGGGAATCTGGTCTTTTTTTCATGTACTTACTGATTTTCTCTCACCAGTTTCCTAAAAGGAAGTGTTTGGGACCCTTCAGCAGTCAGCCGCTGCTCTCCTCAGCTGCTGTTCTGTGGCTGCCCCCAGGCAGTGCCTGCAGAGGGGCACATCTGGGCACTGCCCTGGGCCAGCTGTGGCCCTTCTGAGGCTGCTGCTGTGGCCCCTCTGGGGGTTTGTCTGCTGTCCCCCTTTCCTCAGCTGGACCCAGCAGCCACTGCTCAGGATGGCACCGAGGAGGACACTCCCAGGGCACTTGGTCTGTGTGTGGGCACCAGAGGGTTCTGATATTTTTGCCTTTCCAGCCTTCTGCTGGATGGTGTGGTTCAGTTGAGCAAGAAACAAAGTGGTGCTTGTGACAGTCTGCTGAGTGTGTTTGTAATTTTTTAAGGGATTGTTTGTGATCCTAACCATTAACAGATGCCTTTACAGAGAGCTGCTGTGGTCTGGTAAACTGATCTAAATTAGCTATTAAGAAGCCTGGTGAATAGTTGGGATTTTTGCAGTTAAAAATCCTTCTAACAGATAAGACAGGTCATGGTAGTCTTGTGTATTCAGAGAAAAGTGCTGCCTACCAGGCTGCTGTTGGAATCCTGCACTTTGATAGCAAGTACACAGCTTGTTTCTGCAGGAATTTGCCTTAATTTATTCCCTTATCTGGGGCTCAAATAGGCAGCGATTCAGTTTTGTGAGCTTTGAAGTTTTCTTGTTCTTCCAAATAATGGAAATTTCTTTAATAAATGGTTTTGCAAATCTTAAAAATAAGTCTCATTTGGCATCTGCAAGTTGAAAAGCTAATTGGGCAAAAGCAGTTACATTGTTCTGTTCCCAGAAATAATGAGAACGCATATCATTATGATGCTCTCTTTAATTCTGTAGAAACAGTTTGGGGGGGGGGGTTCTGCCCCTGGCTTCCTTCCAGAACTTCAACTCCTGCCTCAATTAAAAATTTACAATTTATGAAGGTTTCTTAACCAATTGCAGGAAACTGGAAAATCAAAAATCAGTCTTGGAAAAAATGTGCTTAATGCTTGGTGTCGAAGAAGTCAGAAAAAGACTTGGAAAGACATTGTCAGACTAAGAAGAAATAAAGCAGCCTGCTCTAAAAGTGACCTGCAGAGGAATCTGGGATGTTAGTTTTTCAGTAAAGAATAGATTTTTAGTTGCAGTATGTTTGGGAATCTGGTGAAACATCTGAATTGTAGTTAGTGCCTGAGGATTGTCAGCAGTTGGCCAGAATAGCTGTGGTGGGTGGGTGCATTGGCTTTGTCCAGTGCTGGTTCTGATTTAGGGGGACACTCTGTCACTCTCTTTACTGGAGTGTCTTGGGAAATCCTTTCTGACAGACAAACTCAGGTAGTTTGAAAAGGGCTGACACTTGAAGGAATGCTTCTAGCACAGGTATTGGTAGTTACTCCTCATTTGCACTTAGCTGTGCTATTAAGTTTCTCCCCAGTGGTCTGGTTCGTGTAGAAGGAATGAGAAACTGAACTTGCAGTAGCACTGAGGGCTGGGCTGTATTGGCCTGGTCTCTGTATTACACTGTGGTGTTCTCATCCTACACTCAGCAATCTTTTTGGCCTCTGGAAACTTCTTATTCACGTGTCAGTGAGAAATAAGATTTGTTTTGCATTGCTGCCCTGCAGTGCCTCAACCCAAAGTGGGAACTGCTCTGCTAAGAGCTGGACAAGTGTGGTGGTTTTTACTCCTGGAACCTGCAAGCAGACATGTGGAGAATGATTTCATGGATTTCATGATTGCACATCCCCTCCATCAGCAGTGGGAAGCTCCTGGGGCAGGGCAGCCTCCCAGAACTGACTGTACAGAATTAGATATGCTGGAGTGCTGAGGCTGGTGTGCCTCTGCCAGGACCAGTCTGGACCATTCCAGCAGAGGGGAATGCAGAACCCAGCATGCATTTGGTCCAGTGGCACATCCAGGGTTTCTGATTCCAAAGGTTTTGTGGTGCCTGGGCAGTCAGGTTCACAACTTCAGCCTTTAAGTCCCTTCTCTTTAGTATTTGTATGCAAATTCCATCAGTCTGTTGGCCTAAAGAACTGTTCCTCGTGTTGCAAAGAAGTTGGAAAAAAAAAAAAAGACCAAAGTAAATTTTCTAAACTCAGAAACCACACTAAAATCCCTTCTATCTAGATCTTCTAAGCCAGTNTTTTGATACTCCACTTTGAAAACCAATATTTTTTAAAATCAATTTCTATTTTAATTGTAAAGTTATAATTAAAATATCAATAACAGTAATTATAAAGCTAAAGTGGACAGGGCTTTTATATCTTCTGCATGTGCAGTAGTTGAGCACTGAATAAAATTTTTTGGGAGGAACTTCCTAATTTCAACATTTTGTTTCAAGAATAGCTATATTTATGCTTGAGTGCATCTCTAAATTATCTCCTTAGCTCCCCAGAAAAGGCAGAAGTAAATGCAAGAGGTGTCTGGATGCACAAGAATATCCACTAGAAAGCTGGAGACCAAAATCAGGCCATTGGTGTAAAACATGGAAGAAAAAGACAAACACTGAAAGCATTGAATTCCTGGATAACTGCATTGTTCTAGGTAATATTTAAATAGTGTTTGTCAGGATACTGAACAGCTTTATTTGATGCTCTGAAAATAAATATGTCCAAAAATTCAACTAAATGACATCAAAACTGGGGAGGTTTTTTTCCCCCTAGAGTTCTTAAATAGCTGCACTGGCATCATTCTGCCTTGGGAGAGGAGGGGATGGGACCAGAATCTCTCAGGTACCTGAGAGACTTAAAAAGGAGAAGATTTCATAAGCAATAGAAATTCCAGAGATGATCTTAGCTGGAAGACAGCAGCTGTGTGACACCTGGAAATACTCCCTGCATTTTTGACAGTTTTATTGCCAGTGTGAGTTTAACCTGTCTGTGGCTTTTTAATCCCTTGTTATGTGGACACATTTAAGTCATGCTGATTCTGATTGATCCTACTGATCAAGCTTTCTTTTGGCAGAGCTGTTCTGCAGAACACGATTGCTGTGAAATATTCCTGCACATACAGTTAAATACCTATTAAAAATATGAATAGAGACAAATTTCAGGTTTGCTGTACTTGGATCTGTGGGGATTTTACCTTTTTTCTTTTGTTCTCAAGAGAAAACAAAGCAGAACTGGCAGAGATTTTTTTTTTTCTGCAGTATGCATCCTAAAAGTTTTAGTGCCATTTTAGTCTTTAAATGCTCCTAACAAAAATTCCCTGAGCTGTTGTAATTTGTTGCTCATTTTCCTGTTGGAAAGCCAGGGTTTAGGGGATCAGTATTTCTCCCAAAAAAAAATCAGTTCAATAATTCTAAGGCAGCACATTTGCTTGCTTCATAGATGACTGGTTCAAAGGAACACATGCTTTGTGGTGGAGTTAGTTTCTGAGTAGATTTTTTTTTGTGGGTGGCTAATTTGGGTTGTTTTTCATTGCTCAGCTTGGGAGCTCTATTGGGGCTGTTGCTGGATGTCTGCTAGAATTGAGGCAGACATATTTGTGGGTGGCTTGTTTCTGGCATCCACAAACTCCATTTTTATAGCTGCATCTGTGGGGATCATGCCCTAAAATGGCTGTCTGGTGTCATGGAGTTTTCCACCTGACATACTCAGTTTTGGTCCTGTTTTGGAAAGACTTCTTAGGTTTTACAGAGGAATTACCTGAAGGATGATTGAACAAGCAAAGCCTGCTTTCCTCCAGCTTTGTCTCAGGGTGGAGTGTCTTGGTTCTGAAGAGCCAAACTAATTCTGGTATTTGTTTCCATTTGGTGGCTGTTAACTCCTCTGTGGATTTAACAGCCTGTCCTACACTTCTCCCATGGAGGTGATGGGTACAGGAGAGATGGTGATTAAAGGGTTTTCTTGTCCTTCTTGGCTGGCTACTAAAATCAATCTCCATGGATTTTATAGAGTCCATGCAATCTCCTTCAAGCTGTGCTGGAAACCAGTGAGCCCAAAATCTAGAGATGGAAAATTGTGCGACTTTCTAAGGAAATAAAACTCCTGAGAATGAATTGTACTGAGATCTAGCCAAGAACTCTTTAAAGATGTGAAGAGCTTCTCTTCTTGTGGGTCATAGAGCCATGACAGAGGCACATGAAAAACAAGCTCAGAGTCCCCAGAACTCGCCTGCAATTTCCAGCCTTAGCAGCAATCTGCTTGATAATGAACCTTGCTGCTGGTGGCTCTTGGAGGGAGGGGAATTCCTCACTTGAGAGGCTTTATTAGAGACTTAGATTTGACTAATTTGCTACCTGAGTGTTACCAGAGGTTCTTCAGGCTTGGTTTTGTGTCATATTAAGCTGATTATGCTGAAGTTCTTAAGAATTCTTAATAATGGCCAAAACTTTTGTTTATTTGTTTCGTTGTGATGTTTTTGGGAATAAAAATCAGGCTAAAAACGTTGGTCCCAGAGTTGAAAGTATAAAGCCATCGAGAAGAGGTTGTTGTGTATTGTTTGTAAACATCCATGTCAGAGAAGTGACACCAGGATATTGAATTGTAATTCCATTTCTTTATTTGTGTGCAACCTTCTCTGTACACAACCACGTCCAAACCCCACGCATTCAGTAATAGCACAGTGTTTTGGAGTGTCCTTTTAAAAGAAAAGGGTTCCATGAGATTGAGTTACAAAAAGCACAGAAAAGGCTTTCTTGGGTTCCAAGTACTTTTGACTCCAGTATCCTCTGTTTCTTTGTTTTAAATTGACATTCTCTTTCTGTAATTGATTTAAATTGGTCTCTTTTCTGAAGATCACACAGTTGTTTTTCAAAAATTAGTATCTAGCTGGAAATTATGCTTAGGTTTTGCAACACTGAGCAGTTCCTTCAATTCTAGAATCTAAATATGACAGACTTACAGTTAAAATGTAAACTTTGTCTGAAATTTTTAATGCCACATTTTTGTGTGCACTGAAATTTTTTTTGAAATACTAACACTGATTTGGGAGCATCTGCCTCTAAAACCAATGGAATATGTGGTTA
>VYXF01006515.1:386840-451703 GCA_013397295.1 Polioptila caerulea | reverse complement strand
TTTTTTTTTTTTTTTTAGTGGTAGTGTTTGGTTCCAGAATTTACCAGAACCACATTGTTCAGTGTCCCAGAAACAAAGCTATTCTTAGAAAAGTGAAGTTATGGCTGGATACAAATAACAGATTTTTATATGATGGTTTTTACCCTTTAACTACTTCAGTGTGCTTAAAGCACTGTATGAAACTTCTTTCTGGATTGATTTCTTAGTTTCTGTTTTGAGAGAGGTGCTAATGTGTCCCAGTTAGGAATAAACGTTCATGTAGTATTTTTTGTGATGTTTCCCTCTTCACAGATGAGCATTTGAGGCACTGAGAGTTCAGATCTTCAGCTGCTCTGACTCTTGAATGGTGCTCTTTGCCTTAAGTTACTCCAGTGCATCCTTCTCCAAATTGGGCCAAAACACAGCCCTTGGAGTGGAGGTGACAGGGACTAGATATCCTTGCTGTGTTAAATAGGAATTGTGGGAATTATTCCAGTATTTTTAATATTTTAAAATATAAAATACTTCAAAATCCAGGGAAGCTCTTGTACAGGTTACCTGTTTGTGTGCTTGAGGGCTGAAGAGGAAAGGACTGTGTTAAAGCCAACTGTGAACTGCTGCAGAACTCTCTTGTTGTGTTACACTAAACATCAGACCTTTTTTGTCTACGTAGGGCTGTAAAAATGCAGTGTATCAAATACAGATTGAGAGAATTTGTCATTGGTCTGACAAGAATTTAGGAGTGGAGTTGTTAAATGTTTTATACTTCTTACCACTCAGTCCTCAAAAGGGACCTCACAATATGTAATATTTTTACCTTGTTTCAGTAAAACTTTTTTCTGAAGCAGAGGTGACACCTTTTCGAGGCTGCAGTTGGCCCCAATGGAACCACTGTGCAAAGTTTACAGGCACAATAAATTGTATCATTAAATTCTAAACAAGTCATAGAGATGAGTTCTGAAATGATCAGGAGAGCTGGAATTGAGTGGAACAGGCCTGTGTGATATGTGGGGTTTTGTTTGCTGGGGGTTTACCATTAAAAATGTGGTTTTGCAGTCTGGAATCCCCTGCTTTCAGTTTGTTCTTCTACCAGCTGTAAATGTCTGAGAGGGTCCAAGTAAATGTTCCTTAACAGAGACCAGGATATTCAGAATTTGTGGCAGCTACTTTGTGTGCTATTTTCTGTGCACAAGCTTCTGTGCTCCTTGTGGGATCAAAAAAAGTCAACGAGTTGGAGTCTGAAGAAATGGTCTGGTGCAGAAATTACCAAAAAACTTGGACCCTAAAGGCTTCAAACCACAGTGAAGTTCAGTGAAGTATTTAATAACATTGCAGAGCAGCTGAAAGGTAAATGTGTGCTCCAGAATTTTGGGAGCATTGTGCTCTCTGTATTTGTGCATTACAGTAAATGTAACCACTGAGTGAACAGCTGACTTGTTTAAACTTCTCAGTGGTGCAGTGAGCCCTGCCCAGAGCCATCATGGCTTGTGCTGTTCCTGTCCTTCTCTTGGCTCTCATGGTGCTTCCTTAGCCTGCAAGGTGCTTCTGACATCTTGGGTGTGTTTCTGGAGGTGCCCACAGCCAAAACCTAGGGCACAGCCACACTTCACTTGTATGAATTTGACTAATAATAGCAAAATCTGGAGATGTTGGGCAAACTGGGAATCACCTGGGCAGCCAAGTGTGTTGTAGGCACACATTGAATGTGTCCCATGTTGGAACACCTCAGGTGGTTCTGTGCAGAGGGAGTGGTTCCAGTGCTCAGCTGTAGGGTTGTAGCATACACAGCTGAAGGGTGGTGGAAACTCCGAGGTCTGGGATGGTTTCACATGGCTCCAGATCGTGCAGCTGTCTCCTCATGAATGTTGTCAGGTGGCACTCAGTGCTTGTTTAATGTGTGACTCGACAGGATGTTTGTTCAAGGCCACAAGGGCTCTTCACAGGGAGGATTTGTCACCCCTGGCTTGAGTACCTGGTCTAAAGTCTAATTTTGCAAGAATATCTTCTTTGCCAACCAGTATCAGGTCTAAATGTACTTAACTATATATATTATATATAGTTAAATGTATTGACCTGCCTTATTGAAATGATATCTTTTGTGCAAGTCAGATTACTGAGGAAGGTGCAGTTTTAATAATTGTAAAATATTATTTTTTCCTATGCAGTATAAGTTGGGAGAAACTTGCCAAATAGTATGATTTTTAATAGTATAAAAGACATAGAGCTCAGCTGTAATAAACAGACTAGTTTCTGTAAATTAAAGATAAAAATGTATATTTGGGGAAGGTGTTCACTGTCTTCTGTCCTTGAAGCTTCTAGAAAGAATTGCCAAAATGAAGGTCTGCCCAAGTATGAAGTCTGTCTTGCTCTGTAAAGAAGAGTGTTATGATAAAGATTTTCCATGTTTCATCTCTAGCAGAGGTGCAGGCTTTGGAAAATAGGACAAAAGATTGACACTCTCAAACTGCTTTCTGCTCTGTCTGCATCTCTTAGGGCTTTGCTGCTACTGAGAATTTTGGGGGTAAAAAATGACCCAAATTGCCTCTTTTTTTTGTTTGTTTTGTTTGCCCATTTCTAGATTATTCATAATTGTCAAGCTGCTTCTTGTTTACAAACCACTTGGCTGGCATGAGTCTTGGGCCCAAATTTGAAACTCTGGATGAGTTGTTTGCCCTTGAAAGGAGGTGTGAGCATAGTGACTGTGGAGTATGACTTGGTCCAAAGGATCACCTGGAAGCTGCTGTGCCACCCTGTCCTGGCTGTTCCTGCCCAGCACCTTCTCTGGTGCCCCAGGGTGATTGTGGTGCACTCTTTATCACAAATACATGACCTAGACTCCAGCCACAGACTCAGCTGCTGGGCTATCCCTCATCTATCCAAAAAGGCTGCACTGGGGTAGCCAAAGCTCACCACTCAGATACCCTCACAGGGAAAAACCCACCCAGTGTGATTCAGGAATTTGGGCAAGCTTATCTTTGGAGATACCAGCTGAGCAGATTTCAGCCAAGCATTCACTCTCCAGGCTGCCCCAATACTTACTTGCAGTTCAACATGTCAGGCTTTGCCCATCAGTGTTATTCATGGCCAGACTACTGCTTTCCCCCTGTCTGGATTCCTGAATCTGGGCAGACTCGTTTATCAGGCTGGGTCTAGATCTGACTTGAGGCTCTGCATTGGCCTTTCCTTCTGTAAGGAGACTCAGTTTGCCAGAAGGTGTTCAGCAAAATGTCTGTGAAAGAACCTGGCTGACTCTGTCACTTGAGCTCTTCTGGTCCCAGCCTTGTATTTATGGTGCAGAGTCCACCACAATCATCCTGGAGCATCAGAGAGTGCTGGGCAGTAACTGCAGAGAGCATAGGGTGCAAACCAGCTTGCAGGGGATCCTTTAACCATATCAGGTCGTGCCCTACAGTCCCTATGCTCACACGTTCTTTCAAGTGCAAACTGCTCATCCAGAGTTTGAATTCTAATTTTTCAGTTTTTGCTGGGTGGGCTGGGTTTACCCTGCTCCCATCCTGCATTTCGTGTTTTTGGATGACACAGAATAACTGTTGGTGTGACATGTGCTGTTGGAATAGCCAAATGCTGACTAATTTGGGAGTTGCTGTCTTTTTCTGTGGGCAGAGTGTATTTCTTGGCCATGTATGTGGCCCCATGCAATTGTCCTGTTTGCAGCAGTCTGCATGGATTGTCATAGAACAGCTTCTGGCCCAAGTTATGCTGAAGCTGAACCATCCCAGGGGTTTTTGCCATCTTAGTTTCTTTTCAGTCATGGCTTGTAGGTTGAGGTAGAAGGCAGAGGAGGATGGGAGTGTTATCATACCTCTATAAATGAGATTTCTGTGGTCTTTGAACATTGCTAAATGTCTGTCATGACCATGTAAGTGCTTTGTTCTTTAGGCTGCTTGTCCATGCAGACTCTTCCTAATTCATGAGCACCTTGCCTGTGAATCAAGTTCCCTTTGAAGATCTGCAGCTCTGAGTTTGACATGGGAGTTTGATCACTGAAGGGTTTGAGCAGGATGTCTTTGCTTCTTGCTGCCTGCTTTTAGAATGAAGCACAAGTCTTTAAACATATAGAACTCTTCTGGAATTCATATAGAAATAGATAAAAAATTGTGGTTGTAAAGAGGGTAGCAGGATTTTTGACTGTTAAGAGAAATCAACTTGTATAATTAATTGTTCTGTTTGAGTGAATGCTCTCTTGTGTTCCTGCCTGGTGATGAGCAGCAGCTCTGCAAGTTCCTTCCAAGAACTTCTAGAGAAGTATCACAGTTAATTACTGGGTTCTTTTTCCCAAGGCCTGTTATTCTGGGGGGAGGCGGGAGGACAGAAATGACCTGCTCCAACAGCCCTGTAATTTACTGCTGCAGGAAGAATAGTGTAACTCTTGGTGTAAGGAATTCTCACTCTCCCCATCTGAGCATATTCTGTTCTACTTTTGACAAACAAAAAATTCTTACTCTGTGTGTTTAATGTCTCTGGCTGCTGTGTTTATGATGGTTTTAATTGGGGGAAAAAAGAAGCAAATTCCAGAAATACTGTAGTGCACTAACTGTTAATTGTGTGTCAGTACTTGGCTTTGGGAGTGGGTGAGGTCACTGAGCTGCCCCAGTGGAAATTCTGTGTGTTTGTGGGGTTTGGGTTTTTATTATTTATTTTCTAGTAAAATCATGGATGATATTTACCACTCTAACAGTGTTCAGTGTTAATTAAATGCTGACCCTCCTGATTTTGTGAGTTGCATATTGCAGAGATAGAAATACTTCAGAATTCTTGGTGTTACATAAGGATGAGGATTCTGGAGTTAATGTGTTCTTGGCATCCTGCAGAATGCTTAAATGGAACAGTGCTAATGGTGTTAAAGATGCTGTCCACTTCTGCCCTGTGAACTCTGATTTAATGTTGGCTCTTACTCAGATTGCTTTACTTTTTGTTGTTTTTCTTGACAGGCAGATTTTGAGGAGTGAACGGGAGGTACCGGACTCGATGAGTTTCCAGCGAAATGTCGGAAAAGTCAGGCCAGAGTACAAAAGCAAAGGATGGAAAAACAAAGTATGCAACACTCAGTCTGTTTAATACTTACAAGGGAAAGTCACTGGAAACTCAGAAAACCACAGGTGAGTAAGGTCTCTTTAGAGTTGCATTCTTTCAGTTTCATCATTGCTGCAGTGCTAATTAAGAGTGCAGAGTATATGAGCACTTAACCACAGCATGGCTTTTCACAACTGCTTGGTGCAGCAGTGAAGTGGAAGGCTTGTGGAGGGCAGCATTCATTAGAGTCTCTGCTTAGCTGTAAAAGGGACAGTTCAGAGAGACAGAGTTTGCAGTCTAGGAGGAAGTGGAATGGGGGTAAATGAAGAGGTGCCATCCCCCAGCTGAGCATTTTAACTGCATTAACGTTTGCCATGCTGGAAGTGTTTAAGGAAAAGGCAGTGCTCACTTCCAGCTCAGCAACTTTGATTTTTAGACAGCAACTGGCTCAAACTTACACTGATACCTCAAATGAGGTGTCTGAGCCTGCTTTTTTATTAGTCATTGAATGGAGAACCAGGGGGAAATCATGTTCTGAAGGTTTTGAACTTGACAAAGTTGTCTAAATTGTGTGTAGAAGAGAAAAAGTGTGCCCGAGTTTGTTGAAGTTTGCCACAATAATATTTTTAAAGGTTGAAACTGAGCTGTTTGTGATGATACAGCTTACCCAGGGCAGTAACTTGTGCTTGTTCCCTGAGTTGGTTACTTGGTAGGTTGAATGTCCTGTTGGGTGCATTAGCTTCATACTTGTGGTCTGGAGTAAATACAATTTGTAGCAATGTTTTTGCAGGGGCAGCATCTGCCAGCTGAGATTTGCAGCAAAAAAGAAATGGGCTGGACCCATAGGGGTATTCCTGGGCTCATCAATGTACATTAAGCTCCAAAAGAGCAAGAGAATAATGCTTGACATTAACATCATATTGTAAATGGCTTCTTTAGCTTTCTGTCACTGAATGTTGGCTATAAAGGTGGGGCCATATATCCTTTCTAATCTCTGGAATAGGCTAACCAGAATGACTCACCACTCAAAAACTACTCAGATTTTCCCAAACCAAGTGTTTTCAATTCCCTTTTTTACATACTAAATTCTGAAGCATTTTAAGTTCTTAATTCTTAACGCTCTGAAATTTTTCTGACTTTCTTACAAAAGGTTTTTCCCTAGCTCTGCCTAAACAGAGTTGTTAACTTGCCCTTTCTGTTCTGGCACGCAGTTGCTGCACGCCATGGATTGCAGAGTCTTGGAAAAGTTGCTATTTCCAGGAGGATGCCTCCCCCAGCTAATCTGCCCAGCCTCAAAGCTGAGAACAAAGGCAACGACCCCAACGTGAACATTGTGCCTAAAGATGGCACAGGATGGGCTTCAAAACAGGAACAGCACGAAGAAGAGAAGTAAGTGAGCAAGTGCTGAGTTCCAGCTTGATTGGCTGGGCTGTTTCTCTCAGGTCTGCCCAAAATTTGGGATTGGCAGGATCTAGGGAGAAATTGGCTGCTCTGGAGTGTCCTCAGTGTAGGAAATAGCACCACTGTTAATTTTTGTGAGGGAGAATCTTGCTAGTTAAAGGATAGTTTAAAAAAAAAAAAAAGCTTGCACAAAAAGAAACCTCCTCACATTTAGGCTGAAAATGGACTGCTTATAAATTCCATAAGAGGGGAAGAATATTGCCTTGAACACCTAAGTTTTGATGTCTGCTGACAGGAAATACTACAGCACATTTTTGTAAGATCAGTGTCATCACCTTAAATAAAATTATTTTGAAACCCCAAGGAGCACAGCAGGAAAATTAGAGAATAGCTTGCAAGTTCATGAGAGTATGCAAAAATCCACTTAATTGTGCTTGTGCTGATGTATGGCAGAGAAGACACAAAAATTCTTGGTTTGCATATGTTTGTTAAAATCTCTGCTTTATTTTCCTAATGGTTCTTAATATTTGCACTTTAATTTTTTTGGCTAGAATGACATAAATTCTACAGACTTTGAATTATTTTTTTTATTTTAAGCTCTACACTGTCGTTCCACACTCCTCCATTATGTGATATAAACAAGACAGCAGTTGTGGCAATGTTGATGCACTGCCTTACACCTTGTATGATAAGGATTTCCCATGCTCAGTGCAGTTTCATGTGCTAGATTTGTTTCACATTTGTACAGGAGAGAAAACAGAATGGAAGGATCATAGAATGTGCTGAGTTGGAAGAGACCCATCAGGGTCATCGAGGCCAATTCCTGGCCATGCACAGGAAGAAACTAAATAGAAAATGAAACTTTACAGTTTCTAATTGGAAAGTATTTAAAAGCAGGGGTTCTTTGCCACGTAAGCTTAAAATAGGATGTGATTCTCACTGCATAAGTAGAAGCAAGGTTTAAGTGTTAATTCTTTTCATACAAATTGTTCTGAAAAACGCTGGAATTTTATATGTTCCTAGTGCTTGTGAAAGCAAAAGATGAGATTTAAAGGTTTCTTTCCTCAACTTTCTCTCCCTTTATTTTTCTTTGTGTTTGTATTCCTACATTTAAATGCTAATTTAGACTTCAGGAATATCGTGTTGTGTTTAGCCTTTGATTTTAAACTTTTGAAACTGCAGATGAGCTGTTTTTTGCCCTGTGTTTTGTTTGGTGCTTTACCATCTCCCTGTACCTCAAGCTGGCTGACACTTTGCCCTGTTCAATCTGTGTTGAGCTGGGAGGTTGTTTGGCTAAACCAGGCCTTTCCATGGCCACGTGTTAGAAGATACCACTGGTTGATGTTCTGTTTGCAAACAAATAAGTCCCTTATCTGCAACTGCAAGTTGTTTGTATTTTCTGATAAAGGCCTGAGTCCACCTATCAGTAAAACTAGTGGAGGAGAGGTTTGTTCCCAGGGGCAGATGTATATGCCCAGGTGTCCTGGGTTGATGCTGAATTGTATCCCCATTTGTCTGTTTAGCTCAGAAATAAGTTTTGCACCTCTAAAACTGGATCTGAGAGTGAAGGAGAAGCAGTGAAATGTCTGAGGCAATTGTTTTCAAAACATAAAGATCAGAGTTTTCAGCTTCCCTCACTCACAGCCTGTGCTGTCTGCAGTGTGGATGGCAGAGAGCTCTCCTTTGCTGTTTGTCAGTTTTTGGCCAGCTGAGGCAGACAAGTTCTCCGGACCGTGGANGTTAAATAAACAATTTTTTTCCACTTTCCTCCAAGGAATATTTTTTTTTTCCTGTCCCAAACCAGCTGGGAGGAGGGGCAGTTCGGATTTGTTTTCTGGAGGGACTCCTCCCAGTGGTTTCTCCCCAAATTTGCCCTAAACAAGGACACCAGGCCATGAGGAAATTCTCCCCAATTTGGACCATCTGATGTGTTTGCTCAGATCTTAAGATCATTTGTTTGACTGCTGCTGTGTTTGGTACTTCAGTGTGCTTGAAGTGCTGCAGTGTACATGTGAAGTGTTTTATTGTTCCTCTCAAAAGTGCTGCAGGTAAAGGTTACATCTTGATAACAGCTTGCTTTAGTTTAATGCCTTTTCTCTTGTATCATGGCATTGGAGTTCACATTAATGTGTTGTTCCCTGTAATTATGAAAATTAATTATTTTTCTGCTTTTTCGAGTTGTCACTCATTCTGTGGGTATCACCTCAGTCTCTTTCCTGGATATTGCAGGCTTTGTGTATTGATTTGATTAATCCAGCTGAGCTCTTTCCCTCATCCCTGTTTGCAGGGCAGTGCTTAGATAACTAAAATTCTAAATAGGCTTGTATTTAAAACAGGACAAATGCAAGGAGTAGTTTCTTTAACAGTCTTGTTCCTTGTTTTTCTTGTGTCACAAAGCACAGCCACATAAGTCATAAATTCTCCAAAACCTGCTTACAAAATGTGCAGCTGTTAGAAAATGCAAGTGAAAAACAGGAAAAAAATTACAACTGGGGGTTTTTTTCTAGATTGTAGTACTCTCTTGAAACATTGAAATTGCATTTAGTTATCCCTGTGAGAAGCTTGTGTGTTTCTGCCCAGCAGTGATCTTTTTATTAGTTTTTGCTTCTCTGTCAGTTCTGAGAGTCCTGTGTAGTGCTTTGGGTTGATCACTGCAGAACCCAAATGATTTCTTAGTGGTGCTCCTCAGAAATTGAGGATCACTTTAGGATCTACTTGAAGCATTTCCAGTTGTTTCTGGTCAGTTAAGTGACACAATACCCCCCTGCTTCTCTCCTTTCTGGTGTGATAAAGTGATTCTAGGCTACGGGATTTGCCCCATAGTTCCTGTTTTATCAAAACTTCCTACTAAGAAGCTGGAGGGTTAGGCTTAGTTGGCTTTAGACACTAATGCTTTGAGTCTTAAGTTACCTGAAAATGCAGATTTCAGAAATAGCCTTTATTGAAAAAAGCTGAACAGTATGACTGAATCTGCAGACTAGAAAGGGCTTGTATTTGGGATTTTTACACTGGACAAAAAGAGTGCTTGTGCCTCTTCATTGCTAGGATGGTGAGACTGAGACCATTTCTTGAGACTTAAGGTTCTGGGCTCCAGTTCATGGTACCTGTAGAGTTTTTCATTATGTCTTTAGCTTTCCTTATCAGTTCCTTTTATTTGGTAATTTCTGACATGTATTTACCTTCTTTCTCTCAGTTCTCTTGAAGTGCTTTTCTCTGTTAACTCCTGAGGCAAGAGAACATAAATCCAAATTATTCCATTCATTGGTTGTAGAGTGATTGTTTTTTTGATTGTCCAATACACTTCTTTAAAAGCTGTAATTCAGTTCATGCCTGGCTGCATTTTCTGCCCAGCCATTTTCATTCATTCCTCTCCTCTTTGGGAAATGGAATCTTGAAATAATTAGCTAATTTATTCCATTTTTTAACTGTTACTATAACAACTCCTTTTATATAAGAAAACGCCTTTCCTGAAGAAAAGTAGTTATTGGTTCTTCAGCTGCACAACTCCCTGATTTTATTCCCTTGTTTGCAGCAGCCATCCTGACAATCCTATGCTGTGCTCAGCCTCTTGTATTCACCAGTGATTTTCCTCTAATTCCAGACAGCCAGACGTGCCTCAGAGCCAGCCAAAACCTGCTGTTCCTGCTCCTCCAGAAGCAGCTCCTGTTGCCAAATCCTGGGCCAACACCAAACCAGGGGGACAGGATGGTGAGTGCTGCTCAGGGGGAGGGTTCTGCACTGGCTGCCAGGCTGGGGCTGTGCTGGGAGCGACCCCCACACTTGGCACTCCCTTGGGGCTTGGCCAGGCCAGCTGGGACTGGGGAAAGCTGTGGAAGAACACTCCAGGTTGGGAAATGAGCCCATCCCTGGGCACTGGATTTATCAGCAGGTCAAGGTTGGTGGAGTCACCTCTTTTGAATTGACAGGGAAGTGGTGGTGGCAGCATAAAATCTTCAATGTGGCTGTGGTGAGGAGGGCAAATCACAGTCAGATCTTCTAATACAAACAGTTTTGGCCTGGGAAGGAGAGCTGTAAACAGTTGGTGGTCATTCTGATCATAGTTTTGGATTGTTTTGTGCAAAGTGTGTGCAGTTTTGCTTCTCTTTAAACATGTGAGACAGCAATACTTTTGCCATCATTTTATAAATTCCTTGGTTATTTTAGTGTCAAAGTGATAATGTTTAAGTAGTTTGCTTTCTGGGGAAAACATTAAAGGTGTGTTTTGAGGGTTATTTAAAATAATTGGATGAAAGGGTGGAAAATTGTTTCCATCAGTGTGACTCTTAGCTTGAGTGTTTTCATTACAGATGTAAGATCAGAACAAAATCTTCAGCAGATTTTTTTTAAATGCTTATAGAGTGAGAGGTTACTTAAAATTCCTCTGTCTCCATTATGATACATAACCTGCAATGTGTTTTATTCCTCAAGTTTGAGACTTGCGAGCTTTCTGTGGCTATGAAATGGAGTTTAGGCTTTCCAGTTGAAGAATTGAATTCTTTTCTGAATAGGGATCTTAAAATAATAAAATATTAATAGCATGGAGGTAATTTCTCAGCTGTTTTATGGACTTTGTGAGCATCACATATCTAATCATCTGGGCCTTTTTTTGCACTGAGAATTAGAAGTGACAATTCCAGATTCTCCATTTCTTCCTGCCTAATGTTCAATGTTTTGCTGTCAAATATAGAAACATTTCTCCTTTAAGCTTTTATAGGATTTCTGTGAAATAATAAAAAAAATAATTAATTAACACTGATGCAAAGTGATCTGCATAGCAGCCTTCCTGCAGAAGCTGATAAGATCATCTCCATGACACAGGAAATAGTGATTGAGCTCAGTAGCTTCAAAATGCATTTAGCTAATTATTTCATAGTTACCATGGCAGCTCGTTTGCCAAGCCCAGATGGCACCCTCATTTCATTCAATTAATGCTGCTCTGGGTTTGCTGTTTCAAGGAGCAGCACTGGATGTGAATTGACAGCAGCTGCTTGCTGTGCTGGGTTTGAAACCCAGGCTCCACCTGTTGTGCTCCTGTTTTCCTGAGCTGCAGTTTCCCCAGCTGCCTCGTGCTCTTGTAAAACTTGGCTGAGGCAAGGCTGAACCTTTCTCTGATCCTCTTGTGGCCATGGAGAAGGGACAGACCTATGAACTGTAACAGCAGTGTGTATTTTTCAGCTCATGTTGGAGTAAATTACTACCAAAATACCTTGGAATTTTTTAACTTCTTTCCGAACTGCTGGCTGCCAGTCTGGCTTTTTCAGGTTTGTGGCTTAAACACAGTCAAGGAGATCTCTGGTGCTGTTACTTTGCCATTAAAACATTGTTGTTCACTGGGTAGGCTTGAGCAGAAGGCATTTTGCAAGATTGATAAAACTCATGAATGCTGCATGCCACAGGATCTCACAAGGGGCTCCCTTGCCTGGCAGGTCATCTGGTTATTGGGACTGGTTTCCTTTCCCATGGAGCAAGCCATTGGATGTAGCTGCTTGGGAACAGCAGCAGTCCAGTGTTCTTTAAGAAAAAACTAATGTGGTCTGTAGTATGTGAAGTCAGAATGAAAATTGAAAGTTCAAGGAAATCTGTAGACACAGGGATAAATACTGATATTTGCTAATGTGCCTTTACAGAGCACAGAGTAAGGAATTTATCCTGTATTTATCCTGTATTTTCCTGTATTACCTTACCTAAATTATCCTGTATATCCCTGCCCTTTGGCATCCCTGCATAAAAAAAATGTGAATGATTTTTTTCAGAGATTGGAGAGAACACAAGTTTTTCTAGTTGTTAAAAAAAGCCCATCTTTGGGATTGGAGGTTTTGGACACCATGTATTCAGATGCTTGTTTGAGTTAACCATGTAGCCTAATACCATATCCCTTACAGTAGTCAGCAGTAGAGACAGGTACAGGAACAGGCTGTTGGAATAGAAATGCCCACTCAGATGATTGGTGATTTGGCATGGGAGCACTGCTGATGTGCTAGGTCACTATGCATTGTGTGTATAGGGAGGGAATTGGTGCAAAGCAGGTGCCAACAAAATCTTCTAACAAGGAAGACAACCTGTATATGTGGCTTTCATACCATGTACAACAGAAGCCTTAACATTCCACTCTTGAGTATGATGTCAAGGGCTTTAGGAATCAAAGAATGCTGTTCTGATGTTTTTCTCATATTATAAAAGCTGTGGCCTTTTAAAGTCCTGCAGGTTTCTTACTAGAACAGTAATTGACCATAAACGTGTTTGCAATTACGTGGTTCCCCATTCTTGGATGGAACATAGTTTTAGAGAGAAAAGAAGGAAATCTTTTCCTGGATGGAGTGGGGAGAAGTGTTTACAGAGCTGAGGAACTGCAGATACTCCCTGGGTTAAGTCTTGTTCCATTGTCCATTGTTGCTCTCTAGTGCTTCTGGATTTTTCTCAGCCTCAGCAGCTCTGATAGTTGGTCTAATAAATTCAACAACCTTGGTAGCAAATGTGAACCCTTTATATCACCAGTAAATGACTGTGGCTTTAAGTGTTTCACTTTTTCCTTTTAAAGCTTTAATGCTCACACCTAAAGGATGATCAGGCTTTTGTTACTTTCTGACCTGTTTTGACTAAAGCAAGTTGTGACTCTGTGTCTGTCTTGCTGTGTAGGTCCACCTGTTCCAATCAATAGTTATTTCCAGCAAGAATTCCCCAGTCTGCCGGCAGCTGGGGATCAGGAAAAGTCAGGCAAAGATAAGGATGCACCTGAAGATGGATCAGCAGCCAGCCAGCGACCACAGAGTAAGTGTGAGCTACAAATTGTTGTGAAATTGGATTGCTTTGTGTGGAGCTTACTGCTTGTGCCCTGTACAGAAGAAATTGATGATTATGTTGTTTCAATCAGCACACTTCTACATAGAAGAAATGAATATCTGGGGCTTTATTCTGCTTTTCTGTGTTCCTGGTGTGAGGAAAACGATGTGTTTAATCCTGTCACTTCCCATTTTCCCAGTCTACTCAGTCCTGTAGTTGTGCTCTGAGGAGCATCTGCTAGTTGCACAATGCTGGCATTTCCTTACTTCAGCTGCTGATGTCACAGCAGGTGAGACACCTCTTTAAAGAACTCTCCTAGAGCTAACTAATTACACAAAGGGTGATCAGGGCTGGCCTTAAGTGCTTAGTACTCGTAAGAGTGGGGCCTGAAAACTCCTGAAGAGGAAGTTCAGTCTATGGGATGCCAAAAGAGTGGGTTGTGTCTTGAAAGGCATTGGCATCTTCAGCTCCTGGATGCAGTGCTCTCACCAGCTGGATCTGTTTCAGCAGAGGGATTAGATCTGGTGAAAACAACCATAGCAGTGCTGGGTTTGCATCTCTCAGGAAACAAATGTGTATTTCTTCCTCATATCCCTTTAATGGGAAGATATTTGGGATTGTGCTTGTTACCAGTAGAAAAGATGATTCCTTTCTCCCTCAAAAGTTTGGTTTTGATGAGATTTGATGGGCTAGAGGTCCTGTCCTGCCCTGTGGCTGGCACTATCTTGTGCTGGTGATAGACATTTTAGAGGGCTTGGGCTCTCAGGGAATCCATAACTCCTTTCCTTGTTACAGGCCTTGGTTTGCCTTGATTTGTTTGTCAGGTCCTGCAGACCAAGGCCATGTGCCTGTTCAT
The DNA here is from genome assembly GCA_013397295.1 of Polioptila caerulea. NCBI lineage: Eukaryota > Metazoa > Chordata > Aves > Passeriformes > Certhiidae > Polioptila > Polioptila caerulea. Next base: position 437,653 of record VYXF01006515.1, on the reverse strand, counting down.
GTCTTCTCTTGATTCTGATCTGAAGAATAAATTGTCAGGAGGTGGGAGAGATGTCCAGCACCAAATGAGAGCAGCTACGTGTCTGTTCAGCCTCCTGCAGGCAGTTACAGTTTTGGTCAGCACTGTACATGCTATATTAAGCCCTTCTTTCCTGTCTGACAGCAGAAAGCTAAATGAACTTGGCAAGTAGTCCCCCTTTAGCAGCTGTGCTTCCCAGCAAAGATGAGTGCAAGAACTGTAATGGATACTCAGGAGCAGAGTTTAACCCTGCTTAAATGTGTCCCTAAAGGAACATTATTTACAGCATGTGTCTCTGAATTTTTGTTGGTCTCCATTGATCTGAGCACTGCTGCTAAGTTTACTCTGGTGGATTTTTGTCTTAACCCATGCTCTGCAGGCAGAAACTCCTAAAAGAATGGAGTGCCTGGCACAAATAATATGTCAGTAAAATCCCTGACTTTTTCTGGACCATTTGGTAGACATTCACACCAAAAGTACAGCCCTTATCACTTCTATTCCATCCGTATTAGGCAGAGATGCAAATCAGACTCTGCCTGTCTTCACTAGGACACATCCTGTGCATTACCCTTCTTTTTGAGCTGCTTGAGAATTTCCTGGTAGGCCTTGGCTGCTTAGAAACCTTGATCTCTGCCTTGACAGCATCTTCATACTGAGTCAACAGTGGCCCACTTAGCACAGCTAAATCTGTTTTGTTTTTTTTTCTTGTGCTATAATCTGTATCCTTCCTAAATAGCACTGTGTTTTGGAAGGTAGAATGGGACAACTAGAACAGTTCATAAATTTAGCTCTGACTCTTCAGGAGCACAGCTGGACCTAGGGCTGAAGAGGATCAGGAAGCAGCTTCTGGTGGTTCTGGAGTGGCCAATGCTTGTTTCAGTAGCAGATAGAACACTTGTCTGCTGTGTCACTGAGGACTGTGTGGGAACAACGTGTTCTCCACTACCCCTGGCTGGAAACCTGCAATTTTAAGTCTCTTCCTGCCTTATCTTGTGCTGATTCTGTCCAAGCAGATGCTACTAGTTGGAGGGATGGGGGTAATAAGAACAACTCTCCTGGTTCTCCCAACAGATCAAGAAGCTAAGGCTCTGGGACAAGAAGATGGCAGCGCTACCCCGGCAGAACAAAATGATGGCCAGAAGGCAGGAGACAAGAGGGATGTGCGGTTGCCACAAGTCCCTCAGCCCAAGCTGAATGGCCAGCAGCAGCCCCCCATCTCATCCCAGTACAGAGCAATGATGCCTCCTTATGTGAGTGATGGTTGCATGAACGGTCTTGTAAGCAGCAGTGATTGGTTTGTGGCTACCAGTGGGATTTTCTTTCCTCTCCATGGAATTCTTACAAGTTTTGTTGGAAGGACAGGGTTGAAACCCAGTGCCTCACACTGTTGCTGCATGGAGTTTGAACTTGTCAGGGGTTGATTTACACCTCCAGTCACTTCCCCTTGGAGGTCTTGATGTCACCCACTTGTGATATTGAGCAAATTGTCTTAAGTGAAGCATCTCGCCTTATTTCTCGTACTTCCTTTGGTGGTCTCAGTGTACTTAATGCAGTGATACTTTTTAATGCATGGCCCCTGTTTTTAATCCCTTTTTAGATGTTTAATCAGTATCCCAGAATGGCATATCCTCCCTCCATGCAAGGTCCAACAAGATTTCCTAATTCCGAGCCTAGCAGGTAAGAAACCTGTCAGTGGTGGTGGTTTTTGTCTGGGTATGAACTCTGTGACATAATTTTAAGAAGAAAATCATTTGCACTGAGTATCTCCATGGTGATCATACACTGCATAAGAACTGATGCTGGTCAGTCTCCCCAAGTTCTGCTTGTGTGGAGCAGTGCCATGGAGTGTCTGGAGTTTTGGGAGCTCAACTGCAAAACTTGAGGCAGTTCTGCATATTACAGGGTTTTTGATTGTGAAGAGCAGGAGTCACTTGCAGTAACATCCTTGAAACTTTACCCAGTATTTTGCCCATAAAAGGACTTTCCCATTGTTACAGTGAAAGTAGTCAATTCCTGGTTCTCAACTTTGATGCTTTCCAATCAAAGTTGAACTCTAATGCACTATAAATCTAATTTTCCACTTTTCTATGTGGTTTTCCATTGTGGAGGATAGCTGTGCACATGCAAGAAATCTGTTTTGAATTCACACATGTAGTCACACATGTGGATGAGAGCTCACTGTGCTTGAAACAACAGTGCTGTATGTTTCAAATCATGGCCATCCAAATGGACCTTTTCTCTATCATTTGTGGATAAGTGGTGATAGTGGCTTTTGTTTCTCTCGTGTTTTAGAGGCCCCAGGGGAAGAGGCCCACCCTCATGGTGCTCAGAACCTATTGAACGCCCATCCATTCTTAGTGCTAGTGAACTCAAAGAGCTTGATAAATTTGATAATCTAGATGCTGAGGCTGATGAAGGCTGGGCAGGTAAGAACATCAGATTAATGGTCTGTTATTTGTATGCTGAATGTTCCTAAGAGATTAATTGAACATTTGTTTATGCATCAGGTGCTCAGAGTGAAGTCGATTACACTGAGCAGTTGAATTTCAGTGATGATGATGAGCAGGGAAGCAGTCAGAAGGAGAAGGAAAGTGGGTGAGTTGGTGTTGCCAATTAGATGTGAAATGTCACTTAACTAGCTTTTGGAAAGGTTAAATGAAACTAGTGCATGTACTCATTGCAATAGCACTAATTCCAGTAATTTAATACTGTATTCAATTGCATAACTGCCTGCAGACTCCAGTCAGCTGGGTGTGGAGTAGAAATTATCCTGACTAAGAAACACTGAGGCTAGGAGATAAATCACCAAATACCTGTGTGGAGTATGCATTCTGTTTTTCTGATTTCTTTGCACATAGTGATGAACAAACACCATCCAAAGATTCCCAGAGTCCTGATGGCCAGAAGGAAACAGAAGAACAGACAAATGCCAAGTCTGCCACCCAGGTTTCCACAGCAGCAGCCAAAGGGTCTTACAGCAAAAGCTCTCAGCTTGATCAGGTTTGTGTGCTTCTCTTCAGCTCCTGTGGCAGCAGCCTTGTCAGGAGAGCTCCGACTCAGGTGTCTTTCCAAACTGTCAGGTCAATTAAAGTTATGAACATGAGGGGAGGCATTAGCTGCTGAAAGCATTACCTGACCTGTGCTAACTGATCAGGTGCTGCTCAGACAACTTAGCTGCCTCTGGTTGCAGCACAAAAATAGCATGGCTTTATGGAGTGTGTCCTGCCCCACACCCCTGAGGGGGATGAGAGCTCTTGCATCAGGCACTGGGGCTCAGCTGACAGGCTCAGTACTCTGGTCTGGCCGTCCCTGGAACTGAGTGAAGTTTATCAGCTTTTCCAGTGGATAAATAGCCTGCACATTTTTCATTGGGGTGGCCATTTTTTTAGTATCGTGGTCCACTTTCTGCAGTGCAGCTTAGCTGTAATGTGAGTTCACTTCTCATGCTAATGGATTTTATACAGACATATAGAATTCATCAACTCAGCCATTTCTGGTTTTCTCTAGTAGAGGAACATTGCCATCTACCTCAGTTTATGCCTGCTACAGCCCTATTGCTCCCCCCAGGAAAAGCTACTGATGGTTTTGAAAATTTCCCAGAAATATTTTCTCTTGACACCAGTAATAATGAAGATGGGAAATCTGAGATTGGTTTTACTTTCACTTCTCTCTCTATTAAAGATCACACTGTTCTTTAAGGTTTGATGCCACATTGAATGTAAGGAAAAATGATGCAGGAACATGAAATTGTTCAGCTCTCAGTACATGAAAGTGAAAATGTTTTTGCCCTTGTTTCTCATGCAGATTTGTGATGAATGCAGATGCCTTATTAGGTGTAGTATCTTAATGCAGTAGGAAACAGTAAATGTAAAATTTTTTCAGCTTGGTTGTGGTTAGAAGCTTGCTTAACCCTGGCACTGTGTTTGATCCAACAGGATCGAGGTCCACCACAGCCTTCTGTACATGAAAGAGGTGGCCCTGCCCTTCCTCCAAAATCTATTCTGCCACCGGTAAGAAAGACTGGAATTGTCCTTATTTCCTTGAGTTAAATTCTTTAATGCTGTGGTGGAGGGATTTAGACTAAGAAAAGTAAAAATATGCTTCACATAATGATAAACCTTTTCTTTAGCAAGTAAAATGATTGTAGTGCCTGGGGCTGGTAGGAATGGGACCCCAACACAGCCATGCTGCAATTGTGTAAAGCTGCCCCATCTTGTAGGTGCCATGTGAAACGCACCAGAATTTTGAGAGCTTTTAGTTATCCAGCCCCACCTGGGAACTGGAGAGGACAGGAGCATGGGTACAGTGCTAGAGGGAGGGCTGCCAAGACACATGAGGAGATGAAGTCCCAAATGAAATGTGAACTAAAATCTCTCTTATCCTGAGCTACCTTGAAATTCCCTGGCTCCTTGGGGGACTTTTGTCTGAGATTTAGAGCAGCTCGTAACCAAATCTGAAGTATGTTTGTGATCTTTGCTGTCACTTTGTCTTGATGGTGATGGGGAGGAGAGCTGATGTGAGCCCAAGTGATTCTCTGCCTCTGCTTTCTGAGCTCAGGTTGTGAGAGTCTGAACCAGATCAGGAAGGTGGGGGCTGGCTTTTTCTTCCACACCTTGCTTTTTAAAGATGCCATGTAGATACACGTGTGTTGACAAATAGTTAAAATGTAGTTTTTCAGCTGGCTGCTTATGTAACACGTGTTTAACCCGACTGATTTTCTCCTTGCAGCACCCTCCTCCCCCTGATCGCCAGATGGGAAGGCAGGGACCCTTTCCCCCTAAGCCAGTACCAGATGAAGATGAAATTTGGAAGCAGAGGAGAAGGCAGCAGTCAGAGATATCGGCTGCGGTGGAGCGAGCCCGTAAGCGGCGAGAAGAGGAAGAGAGGAGAATGGAAGAGCAGAGAAAAGCAGCTTGTGCTGAAAAACTCAAACGGTTAAACGAGAAATTCGGCTGCGTGCCAAAACCCTCCCGGGAAGACCCTCTGAAGGAGAGAGAAAGGGAAAGAGAGAGGGAGAGAGAACGGGAGAGAGAACGGGAGCGGGAGAGGGAAAAGGAGAGGGAGCGGGAGAGGGAGCGAGAAAAAGAGAGGGAGAAGGAAAAGGAAAAAGAAGAAAAAGAAAAACTGGAGAAGGCAAAAGAACAAGAAGTGGAGAAAGAGAAAGAGAAAGAGAAAGAGAAAGAGAAAGAGAAAGAGAAAGAGAAAGAGAAAGGGAAAGAGAGAGGGCGAGAGAACGGGAGAGAGAACGGGAGCGGGAGAGGGAAAAGGAGAGGGAGCGGGAGAGGGAGCGAGAAAAAGAGAGGGAGAAGGAAAAGGAAAAAGAAGAAAAAGAAAAACTGGAGAAGGCAAAAGAACAAGAAGTGGAGAAAGAGAAAGAAAAAGAGGTGGAGAAAGAAGAGAAGGAGAATGAGAAAGAGAAAGAAGAGGAGAAACCAGCACATGAGATTCCTGAGCCTGTAGAACCTGTGGCAACACCTGTAGTAGAAAAGCAGGAAAGTGAAACCAAGAATAACAAGGAAGAAAAAGGTATGCTTGCACACAAATAGGAGTTGTCCTTAAAGCTGAGTCACAGAGCATAGCTGTTGTCTCGAAGTCTCATTTGCATAGCTAATTGACCTAGTGCATCCAGACCAGTTATTTTCCTGGCTCATTGCAGCTGATAACTGTCCTTTGAGCTAAGCTGGTTTGCCCAGCTCATCAAAAGAGTAGGGGAAAAAATGGCTTCTGTGATTTAGGCTGGACTTTGAGGAATACAAAAAGAAAAGCTGGCTTTCTTCTCTTCATGAAGAAGGGTCAACCTCCCATGTTGCTTAAAAAGCAAATTATTTCAGCTCTTCTGTTCTTTCAGCAAGCCTAGAGAAGTACTCACAAAGGGCACCCATTTAAATGTGAATTTTTTGTACTGAAATTTGAATTTAAGAAAACTGTTAGGCTATGCTTGGTAAGGTTATATTATGTTTAAGTGGATAAAATTGACTGTAAAACCAAACCTTAGTTCATGGAAAAAAATTGATCCAAATATGATATGGTGTCAGTGATACAGCACTTCTTAAATCATATAATAGCTGCAACCTAAATGCCAGTGGTTGAATTCCCAATGTGTTTAAATAAGACAGAGGTGCATTAACAGTTGTTCTGCTTTGAGGAGTTGTCCTTGACTTCTGTACCTTTACTGGTTTTGGAAACTGAGACTGTGAAGTTAGGGAAGGCTGACATTCTGGTAAAATTGTCAGTTTTAAGATTGATTGTTGTCTGACAGAGGTGTGGTTTTTGTTGGTTTTCTTTCAGAAGATCAGGCAGTCTTTACTCGACAAGACAGTGGTCGGAATGAGAAAGAGGTTTCACAGGTGACTCATGAGAGTGAGCCCGACTCAGGATCTCAACCTCGACCTGCTGTGTCCTCGGGCTATTCTAAGCAGTTCCAGAAGTCATTACCACCAAGATTTCAGAGGCAGCAGGTAACAAACCAGTTCATTGAAAGGAGGCTCATTTAAAGAATGCTGTATTCTGCCTCATTCTGAAGAAGAAGAAGGTGACCATAGGAGTTTCCGAAAACCTGAGTTTTTTGTTTCCAGCTTCTAGAAAATGGTATTGGCAGGAATTGCTCTGCCTGAAACACTCCTTGTCACATGCAAGGTCTGTAAGTGAGCAGAAGGCAAGTGAGACTTTAAAACTGGCCCCCACTGGCTTTGCCCTCAGCTTGCCTGTGGAACCTGAAGTTTGAAAATTGATTATTTCTGCAGCTTTTCCTAAAAGGATGTGATACTCACAGTTGAACTTGGGTCCTGTGGTCTCAGGAGCTCTTAGCATTAGTGACATGCATGAAGTATAGGTTGTTCTGTGTCTCAGCTGCACACCAGTTAGCTGTAGCTGTTGTAAATTGTCCAGTCTGGTTTTCTCCCTTTTCTCCTAGCTCACCCTGATGCATGTTTACAATTACCTTCCAGAATACTTGCTGCTCTGGAGATGATTATTAGAGATAATTAAGGGTTATTAGAGCTGTGCTTAAGTCTTCATCTCATCAAAAAGTCCTATAATACTTACTTTTGATCTGCAGGAGCAAATGAAACAGCAACAGTGGCAGCAACAGCAGCAAGGTGTCCTTCCACAGTCTGCTCCCTCCCAGCCTTCGAGTGGCCCTGTCCCCCCACCCCAGCACAGACCCCTTTACCAGCCCATGCAGCCCCATCCCCAGCATTTGGCTTCCATGGGCTTTGACCCCCGCTGGCTCATGATGCAATCCTACATGGACCCACGGATGATGTCAGGAAGACCTGCCATGGACATGCCTCCAATTCATCCAGGTAAACCTGGAAACATTTTTTGACTGTTGAACTTGCTTGGTTTTGAAATAGAATTCTTTCCTTAACCGTGCTGGATGGATTTTTAAGAAGAAATTGACATTTTTTATTTCTAGAGACAAAATAGATTGTAGTCATATGTGACTAAAATTGTATTCTCATGAGAGTGTATACCTTTGACTATAAAGTACAATCCCAGCTGTCACACTGCAGGCATGTGAGTGACAGTTAAGATGATTGAGAATGTCAGCACAAGCCTTCCTTTGTTACAGACAGAAAGCTGGCAAGAGTTAGCTTGAACTGAGAAAAAGTGTATTTACCATTGGTGTTTCATTACATCTTAGCACTTGGCCCTACATTGCTTCCTAAAAACATCCCATGAAACTTGGCTATTTTTATGTTACATATTAACAGCTCCAGAGTCTTAATAAATTAGTGGTTTCAGATTCTTGACCCTAAAAAGTCCTTTCTAATTTGTGGAATGGCCATCTGATCTGCAGTTAGGAAAGCTGTTGAGCGTAAATAATAGAAGTTTGTCAGGTAAGGTAATGGAGATACGTGCCCAGCTAAAGAGCAAGGGAAAGGTTATCCTCAGTGGGTGCAGAGAATGAATGGAGGAAGTAACAGGCTAAACAGTGATAGTGAAAACTACAGAATTTCTTTGAAATGGTACAAAGGAAAAAGCTGGAATAATGGAGTATAAAAAACTGCCTGTATGTACACTCATCTTGCCTTTTGCCGTTCAGATGTTACAGCAGAAACTTAATCTGTGAGTTCATAGGTCCACAGGCCTTGTTCTTCCCATTATAGTGAAAGCAGACAGCTTTTTCCTTTTGTTGGGACATGGGATACAAGTGTTGAGTGTGATTTAGTCAATCTGAGGTCGGCTGGCAGGGAATACACATTTGGTTCCAACACAGTCAAAGGGAAGGAGATGGGAGGAGAGAGAATAGCATTCCTTGGTAGCTCCTGACAAGCTTTGTACTGAGGTTGGTTTCTTTGCTAATGTTAGATTTGTTTCAATTGTTGCACTTCCTCTGTCCCAGGAATTATGCCTCCCAAGCCCCTGATGAGAAGGGAGCAGCTGGAGGGCTCAGCAGCTGGTTCGGAGTCGTTTGAGCACATGGCTCGCTCTGCAAGGGAGCACAGCGTGCCTCTGTCAGAGCCACGCATGATGTGGGGCTCAGAGCCCTACCCACACGCAGAGTCTCAGCAGTCCAGTTCTCCTCCCAAGGTCCTAGAAGAGCCTGATGATTTGAGGTAAGCCTAGGTTGGGCCCCTCTCCCTGTCACACAGGTTGTAAAATTCGGTTTGGACTGACTAGGTTGTAGCTTCACACAAAACTTGAAAGGAGGAGTTGTGACTGGGGGAGTAGAGTGCTTGGTGCTGTTGTACAAAACAAGAAGACGTGCCTGCTCTGTAGCAGGGTCTAGAAAAACAATTTATTCCTTGTTTAGGATCATTAGCCTAGATGAGTGGTGATTGCCAGAATATTTTGAATTTGCAGTTTTATAGAACATTCCTGCAGTGTTCTCTGTTCTCCCCATTTTAGAGAACTTTTGTCTGAGGTGTATTTGTTTCAAAAGTGGTTTGATAAGTACAAGTGGTATAAAGTAAATGTCCCTTTTGGCCTTTGCTCCATGGCGAATAGTCAGGATTTTCTTCTGCTTCTTAGAAGTATTCAGAAATTCTTTTTGCTCTGTTTCCATCTAGATAATAGTTAGTGGCTCCATTAGAAATTATTTCCTATTACTTTCTAGAGCCGACATGGATCCCTAATAGAAAATTACTTATTTGTGTAATTATGTATGAATAAATCTTTCCCCCCCATGCTAATACTCGTAATTGTTTTCTCCTTAGGTCTGAGGCACACTTGGAGCAAGAGCGAGTTGCTGTCCCTGCTAGTGCTTATCCTGTAGAACACAACCAGCTGGACTCTCATCCAAAGACAGAGTTTTTCCGAGAATCAGGAGAGGCAGAGGTACAGAAGTTCCCAAGCAGGCCTTTGGAAGATGTACAGCCTCTCCAAACTGACACACCTAACACAGCAGTTAATTTCGAAGGAGTGAGTGAGAAGGTTACACGTAGTTCTCCAGAAGAATTGGTGCCTGTGGGGGAAAGTCACTCTTCATTAAAGAGAAGCATTTCCCATGGTTCAAGTCACTCTCTAAAATCAGAAGACCAGAGGAGTGAAACAGCAGCAAATATCCCTAAATTAAGTAACAGACCTATTGAGACAAAGGAGACAATTGAGAGACTTGAGATTAAACCGAAAAAAGAAATTTTGATCACTAATAGAACATCAGAAGGACCAAAACCTGAGAAAACTTTCAAACCTAAGTCTGAAACAAGATGGGGTCCTAGGCCAGGTTATGGCAGGCGAGATGAAGGTGGGGACAGACCAGTGAGGAGATCCGGTCCTATTAAGAAACCTGTGCTTAGGGACATGAAGGAGGAGCGTGAACAGAGAGAAGAGCGTGAGCAGAGAAAGGAGAAGGAAGGAGAAAAGACAGCTAGTGAAAAGCCAGGCAAGCCTGAAAAAAGTGACAAAAAGGAAGCACCTCAAGTGCCATTGTCTCAGGCTGAGCCCGAGAGATCCGCCTCCAGCAGTGCTCCTCTGGCTAAGAAGATAACCCAGGATGCTGTCCCAGCGCCAGCAAGCCAGGAGAGCAGTCAGCCCGAGGCAGCAGCTAAAGCTGTGGTGCAGCCCCCAGCCCCTGCAGTCCAGCAGCAGCTCCCAGCTGCCCCAGCAGCCCCTGCCCAGCTGCCCCCAGCCATCCCACAGCCCCCGGCCGCCCCGCTGGCCGCTCAGCCCCCACCCCACACGCAGCCCCCCGCTCCCACCAGCAAGGAGGACAAGCAGCCTGAGAAGGTGGTGAGCAAGGAGGTGGTAGAGAAACCACGCCTGGAAACCAGGCCAGTAAAAAGAGAACCTGGCTTACCACCTAGGACATACTGGAAAGAGGCCAGGGATAGGGACTGGTTCCCAGATCAGGGCTACAGGGGCAGAGGTCGTGGTGAGTATTATTCTAGGGGCCGTAGCTATAGGGGTTCTTATGGAGGACGTGGTCGGGGCAGTAGAGGCCATAACAGAGAGTATCCTCACTACAGGGATCCTAAGCCTAGATCAGAGCATGTGCCTTCAGGGCCTGTTAGGCAAAGAGAAGAGAGTGAAACTCGTAGTGAGAGTTCTGACTTTGAAGTAATCCCGAAACGGCGGCGCCAGCATGGCTCGGAGACAGACTCTGACAGCGAAGTGCACGAGAGCGCAAGCGACACCCTGCTCTCAGACAAAGACAGCATCATCAAGGGCAAGCACCCGAAAAGAGAGGAAAGAGCTGATGGCAAGAAGCCTCCAAAGCCCCTGTCGTTCAAACCTGAGAACAATATCAGAGTAGACAACAGATCCCTAGAAAAAACATACATCAGAGATTATGAGAACAAGCCCAAACCAGGATTTCTTCCTAAAGGAGAGCCTTCTAGACGAGGCAGAGGGGGAATGTATAGACGTGGTGGTAGGGATCCCGGGGGACGTCCTCCACGTCCATCCACAATAAGGAGACCAGCCTACAGGGACAATCAGTGGAACCCCAGGCAAACAGAGATCATTAAACCAGAAGATGGGGAGCCTCCAAGAAGAAATGAGCATTATGGTCCTATACCAATTGATAAGAGACCTCCAAAATTTGAGAGAAAGTTTGATCCAAACAGAGAGAGGCCACGAAGACAGAGGCCTGCCCGGCCTCCAAGGCAGGATAAGCCACCACGCTTCAGGCGCCTGAAAGAGAGAGAGGCTGCATCCAAGATCAGTGAGGTGGTGACCAGCTCCACGACGAATGCTACAGTTAATAATGCAGTTAATGAGCCCTCCAACCCTGCTCTGGATGTGTCGGGAAGCAAAACACCTGACTTGTCCAACCAGAATTCTTCAGACCAGGCAAACGAGGAGTGGGAAACAGCCTCGGAAAGCAGCGACTTCAATGAGAGGCGAGAAAGGGACGAGAAGAAAACAGCAGATGCAGCAGCACAGGTTGCTGCAAAGGCAGGAGAAAACGCTGGAGCTCCAAAAAGGGAAATAGCCAAGAGAAGCTTCTCTAGTCAGAGGCCTGGAATAGACCGTCAGAACCGACGTGGCAACAACGGGCCAGCTAAGCCAGGGAGGAATTTCTCAGGGCCCCGGAGTGAAAGGCGGAGTGGTCCTCCTCCCAGAAGTGGGAAAAGAGGGTGAGTGGCCAGCCTCTCTGAGGGAGCACACAGGGTGAGGGGGTTCTGTTGTCCTCTTGTGGTTTGCAGCCATAAGCAGTTAGTTTAGATCTGCAGAGTGGTAGAAAAAACACTGATAAGCACACCCGTGGCTCTGTACTTTCTATATTTTCTGTTTATATACAGACACCTGGAACTTGAAGCAGAGGGTGGAGTGTTCTTGTATGCACAGTGCTGCTAAAAAAGCCTCATTTTTAAAAACTGTAGTGCTGTTTTCTGAGTTATGTTTCTCGAGATTTGGATGCCAGCAGAAATGTCCATGTGAGCAGTTTTGCAGTTAATACATAAATTGCTGCATTGCATTTTATATCAATCACCTAACACAGACAAGCAGGTTGAGAAATGTTTACCATTTAGACCAAACTTTATTTTCCCATATGCCTAATTTGAGGGAAGTTGAGCAGGGCATTTGATATTTCCCCAGAACAGCTTTTGCTGTTGAGCTTCTTATTGGGAGCTGGAAGTAAAAATTCTGGACCCTACAAAGGAGGTACTAAACACAGCCCTACAGTGGGATCAGAATTAGATTGTTGGCTCCCTCCTGAGCATTCTCTGTGGCTTAATTTTGAAATGTTTTTTTCTAACACAGGCCATTTGAAGAGCAGGCAGCACCTGTGCCTGGTGTGGATCCTGCCAATGGCAACTCTTTACATCAGGAGGATGGAGGTGTCACTGCTGCAGGACAGAAGGCCACCAAGGATGCAAGTGGCAAAAAGAGGGAAGAACCAAAGGCTGGTCCGAAGAAGCCTAAGGAAAAAGTGGATGCCTTGTCTCAATTTGATCTTAATAATTATGCAAGTATGTATTGATAATATCCTAATAATTCTTTGATAGTTCTGCTAGTTTTGTTGCATGTAGAGCTAGATGTTTGAACACTTTAAAGAAGGGGATTGTTTTTAAACACCAGAATAACTGTACACTTGAGCATGGCTATCTTTGTGATACCTGATAATGTGTGTGCCTCTAAAAGGTGGCAAACCTAACTGTGTGTTACGTGTAGATGAGAAGAATTTTGTACAGTTACAACCTTTCATTCCTATCGTTCTCCATCACATTCTCATAATATAGTTAATTTTCCAAAGTAAAGGCAATGAGTATCACTGCTAAGCTTAGACCTGATATCTGGGAGGGCTGTTCATTATTCAGTACTGTGTTTTAGTAATTTCCTGGAGAATCTGGTACAGGAAGCTCCAGTTTTAGAGGTCTTAAATATTAACTCCTTGCCTTGGAGCTCAGCAGCAAAGCACATGGCAAGCAGAAGCTTGCCACTGATCAGGGCCCCCATCTGTGTCCGTGGGGAAGTAACTTCCACTCCAAAGCCAATTTTGGCTTGGTGCATTGCACCTGAAGCTGTTGAAGCAGCAGCATCTATACCTTTCCTTTTCCTATAGGTGTTGTGATCATTGATGATCACCCTGAAGTGACAGTAGTTGAAGACTCCCAATCTAACTTGAATGATGATGGTTTCACAGAAGTGGTGTCTAAGAAGCAGCAAAAACGTTTGCAAGATGAAGAGCGCAGAAAGAAGGAAGAACAAACAGTGCAGGTACAAGACCAGCATTTATGGTGGGGAAAAAGCTGCTTGCAGTACTGGGAATGTTGTCAAGGGTGCAGAATCCTCCTTCCAAAAAAGCTGTATTTTCTCCTTCTAAGTATAACTACTTAGTTATATTTAATACTAAATGCCTCCATATTTAGTAAATTAATTTTTATTTAGTTACCTTGGGATTCTGTACTTCTCAATCGGGCACTGGCAGGCAGGTGGAATTGGCAAACTGATAAAAACACCATTTTTCATACTGTGCTAGAGATTTACCCTATTGCTTGTATATCAGTTGATTTCAAGAAGAAAATGGATGAGAATCATTGTTCCTATGGTTAAATACCTTACCAAAAAAAATAAAATTCTTGTAAGGCTGGGTTAATCAGTTTGCTTTTTGCTCTCTACAATAGCTGTCTGTACACATTGTCACCTGGAATAATAAAATTGGCTTCTCCTTACAGGTTTGGACCAAGAAAGGGTCAAGCGAAAAAGGCCGAGGTCAGAATTCCAAGCTGCCCCCCAGATTTGCCAAAAAGCAGCAGCAGCAGGCAGCAGCTGCAGCTGCACAGCAGGCACAGGCTCAGGCCCAGCCTCCCTGCCCAGCACAGTCTCCAGCCCAGCCACAGGCTCCTGGCACAGCCCCCAGCCAGGCTGCAGCAGGGACAGCCAGCACAGACTACACCGTGTCAGGCAAAGTCCTGCAGAACAGCCAGCCTCACAACGGCCTGGCAGCTGAGCTGTGGGACAGCAAAGTGCCTCCTACAGCAGTTCTGAATGACATCTCCAAAAAATGTAAGTGCTGGCTTTTGGATTTGAGGTGGGGCCAGGAAGCATTGTGTTTAGAGAGGGCTGATTGCCAGCTGTCTCTCTGGTTGTCTTCTTACCTGCACGTGGATTCTGCACGGGGAATGGGGGCAGTGTACTCAAGTGCAGCATAGTAACCTCCAAAAAGAGGGTTTGGCAGTATGGTATTTGTCAGTATTTTATCTTGCTGTGTTCTTTGCTCACAAGAAATGAGCAGCTGTTGCTCCCTAGAGGAGTCTGCTTTGTCAGACTTGGTCATTGTTCCAGACACGATAATTGCCCCATTTGAAAGCAGCTGAATAGGTAGCATATTTTTAACCATTGAATAGGTTAATTAAAGCCTATTTACTCAAGGGATCTATAGTTTAATTCTCAGTAAGTCGATACATTGATTTGAATACAACATTGAGGGTTTTTTTTAACTCTTTCTTTTCTTAATTGCCAGTGGGACCCATTAGCCCACCTCAGCCACCTTCAGTCAGTGCCTGGAACAAACCTCTGACATCTTTTGGTTCAGCTCCATCTCCAGAGGTAAGAATGAGGGGAAGAAGAGTAATTAACCAAATTACATCTCATTGGGGTTGGGTACAGATTATCCATTTATCCAGGAGTGTGAGTACTTAATCTAATTCCATGAAGTCAGGAGGTAGCACAGAAGCATGGGATACAGGCTGGTGGTTTTATAATTGCAGCAGGGAAAAGCTGTTCTCTTGATAGTAACTCAGCCATTCACAGATTCTATTGATAGCTGTTATTCATTGCTTTTCATTTCCAAAGGAAAAATATTGCCCAGTTTGCCTGTTTGTGTAGGGTTCAGTAATGCAGGCAGAAATAAGAGGTCTCCAAGGAACTAAAGGAGTTTTGTGTTCCTTAAATTGGAGATACAAAAAGCAGTCAGTGCTTTATAACTGTACTATCTGTGGATGTTCCCGTGGAATTTGCATAGCCTCAATTTTTACATTTTAAGTTCTGTGGTTTTGCTTTCCTGGTACTTTCTTGGTCTTAATTGTTTTAAATGACAGCTGTCATAGGAGACCGTCTGAACTGCACAAGAGATCTGGAAATACTTTTATATTTCTTACCATTTCTCTTGAATTGAGCATTAGGTTTTGAATTTCCCAGAGAATGCTGTGAACCTGAATCTGAATTGCACTTGTTCCTCTTGATCTTGATGGTGTTTACCTATTTCTTCACTGCTTTTCTTGAGCTCCTTAAGCAGTAGAGACTTGAGGAGGAGGAGGAAGTGTATGTTCAGATCTTGTATTGTTTATTCTTGCAAATCTCTTGCAGTCACGAGTGGTACCTCTGGCAAAAGATAAGAGTACCCTTCTAGTGGTTCTCAGCTGAGCATGCTTTGTGCTCTTTTCTGAATCATTGTCATTGTTCTGATACAGAAATTTTTCAGAGTGGGTTAAACTTTTGCTTTTTCACCAGGGGACAAAGCCTGGACAAGAAGGTGGAGTCGATCTTGGCATAGAAACCATTCAGTTTGGAGCCCCAGCTTCCAGTGGCAGTGACAATGAAGTTGGTCCTGTGCTTTCTGAGAAGTCCACTGACAAATTACCAGAACCCAAAGAGCAGAGACAGAAACAGCCTCGGGCTGGACCCATCAAAGCACAAAAGGTAAAGGTCATAATTTCAGTGCAAACTTGTAAACTTAAAGTTCAGTCAAAAAAGGGTTACAAACAGCAAATTGGAATGCTCCCTGAGTTAGGACTAGACCCATAAAAATGGCATTCCCTTTTTATATTTGCTAATACAATCAACAAGGTGGTTCTTGCAGAGAGGATAGGCAAGGTAATTAAACAGCATCTTAGCCCAGCAGAGGAGCAGAGGCTACACATTGGTTCTGTGTTTGGAGCCAGGGATGGGAGCATTGATTTGGGATAGCTTTGTTGGGAAACAGTGGATGTGGTTGAGTCCTTTGGTTTTGTTTGTAGTGTGAGCTTTGTTTTTTCTGGAGCTTGCTTCACTCAGGCCTTGAGAGCTGTTTGAAGCAGCATTGCAGTGCTGCCCTGGCTGTGTCTGCAGGGGCAGAGGTGCTTCCTGCCTTGCCCCCTTCAAGGGAGGAATGATGCCCTGCTTAGTTTTGTAGCCAGGTTATCAGTTGATCAGTACATGAAGTTGCAGAAAAAGAAGTTTTGAGGAAAGGGAGGAATGTTAGAGACCATTAGTTTGAGGTTTCTAATTCAAATGCACAGATGTTTGAATAATTAAGTTTTTTTGCAGCTGATACTAAATAGTTAATCAAACTTATATCAGCTTAAAAAACAAGTGTGTTGCTTACCTTCCAGAGATGTTCTGTTGTCTCCATCTCCAGTGCACACCAATCTATGCATCACTAGCACTCAGCACCAGCTTCTAATTCTCAGAAAGAGAAGGGTATAGCAGATAAACTTGTCTGGTGACTTAGAGCATCAGCTATTCCAGTCCCTCTTGATGTCTGAGATTTGGCAGCAGTCCTGGTGTAATTAAAGCCTTTTTGTCTTTCTAGAAGAGTGGGTGTTTCTTTGTGTTGGTTATTCAGGTTTTGGTTGTTTGTTGAGATTGTCCCCCCTCCAAAAAAAGAGCTGAAATCTGAAAGTTCAGTCACACACTGAATGAATTTAACTTCTGCTGCCTGAGACCCTGAGTGGATATGTTGCAGTTCATGGCTTTCATTCTGAATGTAAAACCTGTTCAGCAGAGAAATATGCATTAATTAAAACTGCTGGTGAATGGCAGTAACCCATGTCTCAGATACACTGCAGCATACCTAAAACTGCCCAGGAAAATCACTTTCAGATCCTGAACTCCAAGGTTTAATATATATGGAGACAGTCTACTTGACACTGTGTAGAAAGTCCCTTTCTTCTGCTTGTTCAGAGCTACCAAGACTCCTGCAGGTTTTGTTGAAAGACACATATGTGACTGAATAGTAAATGCACTCAAGGGTAATATGTTTTGCACTCCTTTGAGTGAGGCAGCTCTAAATCTCTTTAACCATCTTGATGACAAAAAATAAATCTCAACAAACAAGCAATTCTTACACACCCACCCACCCCTGTGGTTGTTTGCTGTGAAGCCTAAATGCAGGCTTATGTTCAGGATTGGGGGTTGGTGCTGTTGGATTAATATGGGCAATGTAAGAGGACCACACTTGAAAAAAAGCAATTTACCTTTGCAAAGTAAAGGTTGAAGGTTTAGGTGGCCTTAAAGTGTCTGGAGGAATTTCAGCCTCTCTAAGCTATTAGGGAAAAAAATTACTTGGAGTGAGGTGAGCCTGATGCTCCTGATTGCAGCATTTCAGAGCTCAGGCATTTGCTGCTAGTGATTTCTCCTTTCCCTCTGAAAGCCAGGCTCTGCTGGCCTCCTGAGGGTACCAAATGCCTTTGGGAAACTCCACCCTCTCCAAAACCATCATTTTAGAGAGCCTTCACCCACTTCTGGAATAGCTGCTTTGTACTGAGAAAAACAATTACCTGCAGCTTCTGCCTTTCCACTATCAAAGCTCAAGGAATTGGATTTTCTGGACTGCCTTGAAGGGATTTTTGAGCTGCTCAGTAGTGCAGTGGGCTGAGAGTCTCAGCCAGAAAGGATGTGGCTGTTGAAACAGCAGAGCATTCAGGTTCCCTAGGGCCCTTCACTCTGCTGTAATGCAGCTGCACAAAAAGGAACTGCTGAATTGCAGCAGTGATCCAGCCATGGTGTTGGCACTATAAGGCAGCACTTCTGTGTAGGTGTTTTATTTTTTCTGGATCCCTTTAGTGATCCAGAAAAATGCTGCCAACATCCATACGTCAAGATAATTTCAAATAAAGGTAAAGTCTTCTGTTCTAGTTTCCTGGGCCCCATAAAATCCTGAGTCTCTGATAATTAAAGTAACCTGGAGGTACACAAAGTTGTGTGGTTTCTGTATTGTGCTTTTCTTGTAAGGACAGTCAAACTGACATTATTTTGTATTTTATTTGAACTCTGCCACTTCACATAAAAAAATTAATTTCTTGAAAACAATGGAAAACAATGGTTTAGATTCCTAATGTTCAAAATCAATATCATTAACTTAGTCTCAGATTCTTTACCTGATAGAAAATGCTTCTGCTTGGAAAGCTTTGTTATGTTTGAACAATGACTTTTAGCATGTTGAAGTGTTTTTGTTGGATAGGACACAGAGAGGAAGGCTTGACTGACCAGTTAACACTAACTTAGCTTCCAGACCTGAGCCCGGTAGAAAACAAGGAGTATAAACCTGGTCCTATTGGGAAAGAGCGTTCTTTAAAGAACAGGAAGGTGAAGGATGCACAGCAGGGAGAGCCTGAGGGCCAGGAGAAGCCATCTCCCACCTCTGTCAGAAGCCCAGAACCTGTCACTGCAAAGGAGACCAAAGCAGCCAGCGAGCTGAGCACGGAGATAGGAACCATGATATCTGTGTCTGCTCCAGAGTTTGGGACAAGCACAAAGGTAAGGAAAACACTGCCAGGTTACTGAGCACTCTGTGTAAAATGTGATTACAGTGAGGTGGTTGGCACTTGGTTGCCTGCTGGTGGTGCTTGGACAGCAGAGCCCACTGAGTAGCAGATAGGAAACATTGGCACTGCTTGAATGAAAAAGTGCTGCAGGGACGTGCTGCCTTGTCACAGCCCTGAGCACTGATCAGCTTGGAAGGCTGTTCTGCTGAATGGGAAAAGTCAGTCCTGAGCACTGCTGTGGAGAGTGGCTCTGGGGCCTGGTGCAGGCAGAGTCTGTAGACTCACATCAGTGTCATACATGCAAGATGACTTCCAGCAGAGAGGTGAAGTCATGTGCATGATTGCTGGTTGAGTATATGGATGACCTCAAGCTGTGAATTAAGTGCTGTTCTGTGAAAAAAAGAAATGTCTAAACTAGGAAAGTGCTAAAGCTTTGGATAAGGCTTGTTCTGTTTCCCTAAATGGTCATGTATATTCTCTTGGCTTGGATATTGTCTAGATATTCCTTGCAGAACTTGACAATATTCAGGACCCATCATAGTCCTCTGTTTTCTTTCTCACTGCTCAGCACTGAGGTGGTCAGCTGGTGTTGGGATTCATGGTTCTGCAGCTCAGTTCTTAGATGTGGCTGAAAGACATTCCCAGAGGCATCTCCTTTCTGCCTGTGTCTTGAGCAAGTACTCTGGGTGTCATCTCTCAAATGTAAAGAAGCCATGCAGTTTGAGTAGCTACTGCTTAATAGTTACACCTGCTTTGAAGGAAAAATGCTCCTTGTAGATTTGAAAAGCACTTTTCTAAGTGTAGACTCAGGTTGGTTGCCTGCTGTCTCAACCATCCTGGTCTTAAGCAGAAATCTTCTGGTGCCATTTGGGAAAACTGATCCTCTTTAAGAGTTACATTAATAGTTGAATATAAAGTGTGGATCATTCCAAATTCATCTGTCACCCACAGCTAGCAAAAAACCCCAAACCAAAGGACAGCTTTGGCAGCTTTTTGGCAAAGAAGGTACTGTCTCAATGAAATATTGTTACAGAGCAAGTGATGAGGGAGGATGCTTGTGTCCAATGTGGAAGCTGCAGGCTTATGAAAATTCTGTGCAGGGATTTCTCATCCTTCCTGACATTTTCCATCTTGTAGGTAGATGTGAGTGGTTTATGTTCATACCAGAAATTGATAAAGTGTCCTTGTAGGAGAATCAGAAGTGAGGAGCAGTGAACACCAGCTTGCTCAGGTGAGGCTGTTTGTCTCCTGTGATTCCCAAGGTCCCACAAACTCCTGTGACCAGAGGAGAGGCTTCACAAACAGAACAGGAAACAGCTTTGATTACTGCAAGCTGACTCAATGTAGTCAAGGAGCTCCACTAAAATCAGCAGAATTCCCTCTCTGCAGTTGTATTTTTGAAGTGTGAGTTTTTCAGAAGGGAAGTCTGGACTCTGTGCCCGTCTGGGTTTGGTTTCACCTGAGTTGCCAAGGTTCTTTGGATTACCACAGTACTTAAGCACTGAGATTCTGTCTTCTGCAAGGAAGAGCAGAGTGGAAAGAAGCTTTCCAGTTTGTGCTGCATATGAAAATTCTCAATAATTTCTTATTGAGTGGTTGCCTAAAGAAGCCTTAAATAATAGGCCTAAATACTCCTGTCTTAACAGCAGCAGGTTTGCTTTTGAATTCCTTTGTTAGGAACAGTTCCTGAGGCAATAGTAAGATGCTTTTTCTAGGAAAGAAGTGGAAGTTAAACCAACAACCTGCAGATTCATTGGATAAGATAACCTTCCTGTAGGTTTTGCAGGAATAAACCTGCAGTAAATGTTCCTGCTCCTTTAAGAGGGTTTTAAACAGGGTTCAAGTACTGCTCCTGCCTTGGAAGTTCTTGTACTGATGTACATTGCAATTGCTTTTTCTTGTCTTGGTCCTCTTCCCATTGCTTGTTCATGAGGGAAGGGGTGTTGACATCTTTAACCTGTTGTTTCTCTGTCAAATGCTGGAGTTTTGGCAAATCTAACTGGCTTTTCTTTTGATAGTCTTGAACATCCCTCTAAGAGATTACTGCTCAGCTTCCAGCCAGGCACATTTGGGATGTGTTTGGTGATTTAAATGTCTGTAAAAGCCAGCTGTCCTCCCTCAGAAGCTTTGTAAGAGTACCCATCCATTCCAAAACAAACATCTCGATAAGAGCATGTGCCTTTAATCACACAAGACTGCTTAGAAACTGTGTAAGTGTAAATGAACTCCTACAGTGAGATGTTTAAGTTTAGTACACAAGTGTGATGCTCAGAAGCCATTGTAGCTGTTTCTCTTGGATTTTGCAGTGCTTTTGTAGTGAAGACAATCTGATGTATAAATTTCTGAAGAAGGTAAAACATCTTAGCCCTTGCCTTCCCCAGCCTTCCATGTGAACCTGTCAAATCCCAGGAAGATCAGTACCAGGCTGTAGACACCAGTGAAGTATTTGGACAGGTAGCAACAGCTGTGTCTTACAGATCATGGCTAAAAGGACACACAGACTGGTTTTCAGAAGATCTTGAGTATCTTTCAAGCTCTAATTTGGGTGATTTATGTAAACCAGGAAAAAATCAAATAGCTAATTCATCCCATGAGGTACCCTGATCCTTTACAGCCAGGTCAGCTCTGAGGTCTGCCTTGTACTTTCATCAAATCACTTCAGGTTTTGTGATCTTTTTGAAGGAGAAGTCTGCCTGTTCTTTTTCTTCAGGTATAAACAATTTGTAGAGAACTCCAAAAAAAGCATAAACATGAGCTTTTTCCTGTAGCTGTTACTAATTTATAAAAAAGTAATCAGTTGGTTTCTTCAGTCAAACAGTTGGACAGTAGAATCACTTAACTGAATTACAAAAGCTTATGGTGATAAGCCACATCTAACAGAATTCTGGATTTAATGTACCAGGAAATAAAGGGTGGAGATGAATCTGCAATTTATGGGATGGTGTTCATGTGGTTAAAGCATTGTCTTGTCTGCATGTCCAGCCTGTAAACCACCCTTGTCCTTCAGCATTGCACATGCACTTGTAAGGGCAGCAGAGCTGATAGAGTGATTTGGGTTTAGTTCTGGTGAAAAAGCTCTTCCTGCTGGGAGTTTGCAGAGTAAGGAAGTTGGCAGCAGTCTTGATCCATCTTCTTTCATAAGGAATTTAATTGCTGAAGCCCTGAAAAAATTGCATTCAGACTTTGAAGGAAATTTAATAAAAACACTTCCTCTGCAGCAATGCATTCTTTAAAAAATGTGGAGCCATTTAATTACTTCATTAGAAGGCCTTTGTGATTACAGCAGCTTTGTGTGCTTGCCTTGTTTTACCCAGATTAAGTTTGCCTGTTGGAATCCAGTGCAAATATGCAACTTGCAATTTGGTGGTTGGGATTGTGGGAAACACCATATATCTTGTATTTCACCAGTTTAACAAGTAAAGGAAGTAAATAAATGGAGAAAAGAGTTCTCTATTTTCTTCATAAATTACAAAAATAAACCACTGTGCACATTGTCCTCTCTCACCCCATTATGGTTTAACTTGTTCTGGTCTTTTACCAAAATGAGCTCATCCTTTTAAGGAGGATTCTTTGTCACTTGTCATTAGTATCTCAGTGCTCTAATTGCTTTTTTGGAGTGGTTGCCACAGGCCTGAGGAGTAAATTGAGTGTGCACTTTTTTAATAGCTTATGGTCCTGCTGGTTGGATGCAGTTAAACAAGGATTTTATGGTTTGTGTCTTCAGAATGGTTGTGGGTTGGCAAGTGCAGACACTCAGTTACAGTTCTGCTGGTTTGTCCTTCAGTTCTTTTGTGATGTTGGGTTCTGTAAAGATGATGGAGCCTTTCCTGGGCTTCAGGGAGATAAAACTTGTGAAACTTTGCTCGGGCCATTTGTATCTACAGCTGCAGGAGCCACTGCCTACAGCTAACTCTGAAAGGGCTTTGCTGAGCACATGAAGGGCCACTTCACTGTGACAAAGCAGCTTCAAGGAAAGCCTCTGACTAGGCTGGAAACCTCAGTCCTTTCTTCCTTGAAGTCATGACCTGGTGCACAAACCAGAAGGTAGCCTGCACCATCCAGAGAATCTGAGTCTTGTGGCTTTCAGGGACAAAACTTACAGGAAAAAATTGTTTTGCCAATTGCAGACATCCCTTTGTGTTCTTTTTAATCTGGAGGGCCTTTCTTACCTTAGTAAGAAATTTCTGTATTTATTCAAAGCTACAGAAAGCTTTCAGCTAAGCTGTTTTACTTTCTAAGTAGACTGAAAGTGCCTGCAGGTGGCTGAAGCATCTTGGGTGACAAATGAAAATTGGTTGCACCACCACAGTCCAGTTTTATAGTGCCCAGGCAATACAGTGCTCTGTATGTTCTTGCCTTACAGACTGTATTTTGACTTTTCTCCACATGCACATTGTGAGGTCATGAGGCAAACTGTAATCATCTAAGAACCCTCCTGACCTCAGCAGCAATTCTGCAATAAGGATTGCTAGACATGACTTGTAAGAAAAAACAGTGTGAAATTCTAATCTTGGTGAACTCCTCCTGTAGAAAGGCTGACATCTGTCCAAGAAATTGAAATGGAATTTAGGTAAGGGAGATATTTTAATGGAATTGTTTTTCTTCACAGGAGTCTGTAACAGACTACACTACACCTTCTTCTCATCCTAACACAGTGGCTACTAGCAGTACAAAAATGGAGGAGACTTTGGTGACGAACGTAAGTCCATTGCAGTGATCGTCTTGACTTGGAAGACAAGAAAATATTTTCACACTTCTTTTAAAGCACCAAATAGTGCCTTCAGTGAACGAGTCCACAGGGTTCCTTTCACGTGAACTAGCTGGGCTTTTTCCTGTAATCTTACTCTGAAGGACATTTGGTTTGATTAGTACCTGCTCTGGAATTCTTCAGGTATTTTCTTGTCTTTTGAACAATCACAGTGAGCTAAAGAGCACAGAAAGTGGAGATGTTTATAGAGACAATTTTTTAAAAAGCCAAGATAGGCATAATGAGGGAGTGTGTTCTTGGCAGCAGTTGGGACTTGAGCCTGGTACCAGTAGCAAAGCTTTTTAGGCTGAGCTTGGAGAAAGGCTCTTACAAACAAAGGAGTTTTGAACTGTAGCCTGAAATCACAGCAACTGCATGCAAAGGGAGCAGCTGAATGGTTGTGAGAGCAGACAAGGTGTTCACCTGGTGGAACAACAGGCTTCCAGGTGTTCAGTTGCTCTGGAGAGGTGTTTGCAGCCCTCAAAGCCAGTGATCCTGACTTGTGAGAGTGGCATAGTGATTGAGAGAACCAGCTGGGTTGTGACTTGTAGCAAAATCAGGTTTGTCTTGAGTGTGCTGGGGCATCAGGGAGCTTGGATCTTGTGATTCTTGTTGTCTGGGTAACAGAATTAGCTCAGGGTTGAGTCATTTGTTGATGGGGGAAGGAAGAATCATACAGTAGGATCTCATTTTTTTATGAAGCTGTCTTGTGAACTCCCATCTAAAAATGCTTTTCACCTTAACTGCAGCACCGTTTTGAAGCAGTACTGATTGAACTTCTTACTCCTCTGCTGGCTTTTCTGGTAGTGTTGTGTTTTTGACTTTGGTAGTTAGCGTGGAAGACTGAATTCTTTTGTGTTAATGATGTCCAATCCTTGTGGATGTTAGAGCTGAATTTCTAATACAGGAATTAGGGGTTCCTGGCCACAAAGGATCTGTGCCATCCCCTGCTTCAAAGCTTCAGGATCTGTCTTTTGGATTAGCCTTATCTCATCCAGTGAAAGTCCATTAGCTATGCTATGGATAGAGAAAGGAATAGTTACGAGTAACAGACTGGACACTGCAGTATTTTTGATTCATTTCCTTTGAAACTTCTAGGAAATCCACTGGAGTTTTCATAGGCAAAGATAGCAATAGGATTATGTCAGGTTTATTTCACCAAGTATCACATCTTTCATCTTTTGAAAGAGAAAATAACTGAATTCAATTATTGGATGGCAAATCTGTTGTAGTTTGTTTCATGGTCCTGTGATTTTGCAGGTCTATAAAAGCTTCCTCTTTTCAGAAACTGCATCTCAGAACTCAAGGTCACGAAGCTCCATGTACTGGATTGGTACAGAAAGGGACAAACTTGGCTTGGGAAGAATTTTTGCATATCACTAAACTGAAATGGTACTTGAAATTAAATCCCCAAACAGACAATTGGTGTTTGTTTATGCAGAGGACATGGACACCTTAAAACCTTAATCTTCAGCCTCTTAGAGAGATGAGAAGCATCTTGGCACCTGCTGAGTGGCCTTTCCTTGCCTACCAAATTTTCACCTTATTTTTATCAGTCTCCCTGCCAAATGCTCAAGCCTTGAAGAAATTGTAGCTCACTTGATAAAGCTTGAGCTTTGCTTTCTGGGGCTTTTCTAGTAGACGTAGTTAGAATGTGATGTGTGTTGCCTGCCTTTCAGGTGCCCCTGCCCCACACCCTTCCCCTCCCTAGGAGGGAGACTTTACAACAGAGCTCCAGCCTAACTCCAGTTTCTCCCGCTACCGTCGACCTCACCCTCAAGGTATGTACCACATCCCTCTAAGGGTCGTTTTCTTGCATGCAGGGGAAAAAAGTTATTGGAGAACTTGCTGGTGAACCTTTTTTTAGAGCCTTCCTTTGTTTCCTCTGCTGAACTGCTTTTGCATATAAATGGATGGCTGAAACACGAGACTCTCTCGAAGGATGCATTTAAACCTTAAATTTCTAACCCCGTTTTGCATTAACACTTGGCATCTCAACCAATCTTGGCTCCCACTGCCCTGAGAAACCAGGATCCCAGAGTTTTAGCATTGGACCACAGTGCTCATGGCGAGCTGTCAGAATCTGGCTGAGGTTTTTTGAGTGTTGAGCTTAAAGCAGGTTGTCTGGTTTGGTGTAAAGGCCTGAAGGATTTGCTTGACAAGCCAAGCTTGCTTAGTTGTAAGACTCTGGTGCAGTGCTAACGTGGTTTTGAGCTGGATGGCTGATGTTCCAAACAGTGTCGTGTTGGTGTCTCTGAAAGGCAGTTAGATCAGAGACTCAGAACGTGTTCTGCTGTGTTGGAGATGTTCTGTTGTTTCCTACTTCCCAGTGCAGAGCAAGCGTGGAGAATATTTTGAGCGCTGTTTTCCTATTTTGTTGGATTTTGGACTGTGTGCATTGTGTAACTCACTAACACAGCGTTGGGCTCTAGCTTTGCTGCTGTATTTTTAGAAGTTGTTGGGTTTTTTTGTCTTCTGGTGTTCTAGATCTGCTTTGTGATTGAGTCAGTAGAAGTGTTGTTGCTGCTTCTGGTAGTAAGGAGTAGTGGTGTTTGACCTTAGTTTGTCTAAGTTTTTAAAAGAAGAAATGAAACTTGAGATTGGATGCAGAACTGATGCTTTGGAGGAATTTTGTTTGTCAGTCCCAGTGAAACTTGTCTCACTGGCATGGTTTTGACAGCTGCTTGCTTGTGTTCTCTTGTTGAATCTCTGCTTTTCTTCTGTTAACAGTTTATTTCCTAAAAAGTGTGGAACACCTCTTTCAAACAGTAGACCTGCAGAAATGGGGAGAGCACTGTGGAGGGATGAGTAGTTTAACAAAACCCTGGTTTTCTGCTGCATTCTCATGTAATGAGTTATCCTAATGTGACTTTCTGGCGTCTGAAGTCCTGACTTGGAATAGTCTCTGAGAGTTTGGCAGCTGGAGGTGCAATCCTGTGTCACACAGGTAGGGCTGTTACCTGCACGGGTGGGACACTGCCCAGTTCCAGAGCAGACTGTGGTGTCAGTGTCATTCATCCTGCATTTCTTTTCCTGCTCTTGTGGTCTTGGTGGTTTCTCAGGGGATTATAGATTTTGGATGTGTGGTAGCAGAATAGGTCAAAGATCCCTGTTTTGAGGCTGCCTTGGAGAGTCCTCTGACTGAAATTTGGATGGAAAGCTATTTGGAAGCAGCTTTGTCCCTGATATCTTTCTTCCAACCACTGGAGCTCTACCTCCTTTTCACCAGTGCAGGAGGCAGCAGGCTTGTTCTGAGCACACACTGAGGCTGTCACTGTCACAGAAGGCCTTCTGGTCCAGGCACAGCTCTTTGTCATCCTCTTCAGCAGAACCCTTGCATCTTTCAAAAGATTACTTTTGGAGCAGGAGAGAGGAAAGCATTTCCTTCATTTTAATAGAACAAAATGTCCAGGTTCTGTCTGCACAAAGGATTAATCCTTGCACCTCCTCTTCCCTCCATCCCCTGTCACAGACAGCTGTCTGTGGAGAGACTTGTAGGGAACTGGGCTGGAATTGCTCCTACTGCTTGGCATCATTCTTTGGTGGAGGTACAAGATGCTCATATGGAAGCCTTGTTGAGATCTTGTTTCCTTGGAGTGACTTTGCTAAAGACACCTTTACTTGGTCATCCTCTTAAGGACTTGGCTCATAGGGCTGCTGTAGGGAAGGAGCTGAGCAGAAGAAAGTCCAAAGCAATCTCAAACTGAGCTACTTGGCCTTCTTCATGTCCAAGGTTTCATCTAAAATTCCTGTGTAGGCATCTGGTCCAGAATCTGACAGGTTTGGGCTTTCTCTAACCATTGAGGCTTTGGTGTATTTAAGGAAGGGCATGTTGGGGTTTGTCTCCAAAATACCAAATTTGGGTAATATGGGCAGGACTGTTACTGCAGTGTGAAGGCCCCAGTGGATCAAAGCTGAAGAGAAACCTCAGGCAGCCATGATCTCCTCCTTGTTGCTCCTTTCCCCCTAACTGAGCAGTGAAACTCAAGCACTGCCCCCAGTGTCACTTAATTTAGATCCTCTTATTCCTCCCTATCTGGTCTGTAGATGGTGCTGCACAGGCATTCCTGGAGTATCAACCTCTCTTGCATCTTTTTTTCTAGCTTATGAAAGTTATAACCAGCTAAGAAGCTTTCCAGAAGCAAAGCTCTTTCTTTCTTTCCAAAAGAAAACTTCAGGACTCTGTTATATGCCCTAGATGTGACAAAATGCAGTGTGTAGCTTTTGGTGTCAGTAGTTTCTCCAGGACATCATGAAATCCAGTGAACATAGAACCTTGTACACCTTCTCCAGTCTGACAGTCACAGGGACTTACTCACTTTTTCTCAATGCTAGTGCAATACACCTAAACCAAATCATTTCCAGCACATCAGTGATAAATGAAGTTGGCCTTGTCTGTTAGAATCAGAACCAGTTGGGAGGAAAATGTTGTGGAGGGGAAACAGAGAGTGATTGCTGTGGAAGATGATCTCAGAAATGAAAATAGGTGACTTGCCCCCAGAGGACTCCATGTGTAACTCAGTTTCCCTCCTCCCCCGTTATTCTTTTCAGGAATCCAGAGCCTCATGTTCCTCATGGGTGTGTATTGATCACCTGTGACCCCTTCTTTCAATACTGCTCTCCTTTTTTATAATTTCTGAAGCATCTAGACAACCTAAGCCATGTTTGGTCCATCCAGACTCTGCCTCACTCATGTAGAGCAGGGCAGGTTGGCAGCTGTGGCTTTGAGAGGCTGCAGGTCCCAGCTGGGGGGGCTCTCTTGAGCAGGCAGTGAGGGCAGATGTGTGGTCAGATTTACCCCTTAATATCCACCAAGAGACAGCACCTGGCCTAGAGAAACCTACAGTGAGCAATTTCAGCTCTGCCAGCAAAACTGGGCTTCCACTGGACACAGCTGAAGGTTGTGCAGAAGTCCATGGACCATGTTTGAGCTTTTAAATTAGTGAGTGTAGTCTAAACATTATTATTTCCTGTTCATTGGACCCTCAGAAGTGTCTCGATTTAGACCTCACATTTCGTATCTAGTGTAGCAAGAACTAGATTTTATTGGCTACAGTAAAACAGTGGTTGTTTCCACTTCTGGTGGAAGGTAACTCTGTCTATACTATTTAAAGTTTCATCTCCCTTGCTGTGCAAGACATAAGCTCATAATTATAGAAATAGAGGAGCATGAAGCATTTTTAGCTTTAACCTAAAGCAGCACTCACAAGCTGTGTCAGCTTGTGGTTGCTTCTTGAGCAGCAGTTGGAAAATCTAAATCCTTGGAAATCTAAACTTGACTGCTGTCATGTTCACTGAAGTGTGCAGTAGGTGTCTTTGGTGGTCATTTAAAGTTGGATGATTGACCAAAAAAGCAAGGGGCTGCTTCCCTGAAATGGCCTGAGTAACTTGGAAGTAAAGGACTTGATGGAAATATTTAGAGGGGGGTTTCCCTTTCTTTTGCTCACTGTGTCTTTGCTCTTCATGTCAAACAAAACCAAGCCAAATTGGTGTGAGTGAATTCTCTTTTGAGCATTGGATGTTAAGATGATGAACTGTGCACATGTGCAGTTGGAGCAGATGAGCAGCTCCAACTTGAGGCTGTTTGCTTTTTGCATGAACAGAGTTGCACGATTACAGCTGCGACTTCCAAAAGAGGCTCGCATGAAGCCCCAGTTGCCTTTTGACTAAAAAGAACTGTTAAAAGAGGAAGGAGGACTGCTTGAAACTTCCTAATAGATGAGGATTTTTTTTTTCTTTTAAATAGATGGAGTCTGCACGCAAAGCATGGGAGAATTCCCCAAACATGGGGGAGAAGAGTTCCCCAGTGACCTCAGCAGCGTCTCCCATTGCTGGTGGCAGCAGCAGCAGCAGCAGCAACACTGGGCCAAGCAGTGGCACTTACAGCTCTTTCTCAAGTGCATCAATGCCTCCTATTCCTGTGGCCTCAGTTACCCCCACTACGTCCCTCTCAGGTACCACATGTCAAAGCTGTAGTGTCCCGTTGTGTTGTTCCTTGCTTATGTTTTTCAAGGGATTGGAGTCCCTTGGGAATTGTTTCATGCAAAGCTAACAAAAAGTTTGTGCTAGAAATGGAATGTTAGGTCTGAACAGCAACTTCCCAAATAACCTTAACTGACTTCACCTGTTTCACTTCAGTCAGGTGAAAATAATACAAAGATGTCTCTCTGCCTAGGCTGCTTATATGGACTTGAAAGAGGAGGTAAACTTCTCTTGTCTATGGTTTCATTTTGTTCAGCCAGATGGAGACAAGCATGTAGATTTTGTGGCAGAGGATTATTCTGATGTCCAGCTAAGTTTTACTCCGATTTGTGCTCTTGCTTTTTAAGTTAAAGCTTCAAGAACTCATACCAAGACCTGTTTGCAAAAGGCAGAGCAAATGTTTGCTCTTCACAAACCGTGCTGGTTGCCACCTTGGTTCTTGGCAACAAAAAAAAGATGCTAAATCTGGTTAAGTCTTTATGCCCTGGAATATTATAATACATCTCCCTGAGAGGCACAGGCACTGTGGCTTGCAGTGTTTTGTTCCATAGCTGCCCAAGCTGCCTCCTACAGTACTTCTGTGTGCTCCTGTGCCTGAGAAGGGAGATGTGTCAGGGTCGCAGCACTTCCCACAGTGAACTCAGCAGAATTGGCTCCATGTTTTTCTTGTGTTGGTGGAAACAGCTGCATGAGGTTTCAGTGTTCTTTACCA
Organism: Polioptila caerulea; assembly: GCA_013397295.1. NCBI lineage: Eukaryota > Metazoa > Chordata > Aves > Passeriformes > Certhiidae > Polioptila > Polioptila caerulea. Next base: position 407,835 of record VYXF01006515.1, on the reverse strand, counting down.
GTTGTAGCTGTGCTTACAGAGCTGTCCCAGAACTTTGACCTCTAAAGGATGAGTCTTTGATGCATCCTTTGCTTCTCTCCTAGGAGCTGGGACATACACAACCTCTTCACTGAGTACTAAGACAGCAAGCACCTCAGACCCTCCTAATATCTGCAAAGTGAAGCCCCAGCAGTTGCAGACAAGCAGCCTGGCTTCTGCCAGCCACTTCTCCCAGCTGAGCTGCATGCCATCCCTCATTGCCCAGCAGCAGCAAAGTCCCCAGGTCTACGTGTCTCAGTCTGCAGCAGGTAATGGTGTTTGTGGCTGAGAAGCCACACATCTGCTTTTTTTTGAATTTTGAAGCTGAAGAGTTGAATTTGGCTCTGGTTTTTCTCTGCAGTAAAGACAGAATGATAAAGAATGTTCTGTACTCAGAGACTTACTCATTGCCTTACTCTAAATCTGCAGTGCTTTATCTGGAAGTACAGAGGTAGTGCTTTGTTAGTTTGTTGAAGAAAGTAAGTTTGAGTCTCTTGATGTACCACTTTTCTCTTGCAGAATAGTAAAGTGCTATTTAAGACCAGGAATGATTTAGTTTTAATTTCTTCCTTAAAATGCTACAGTAGTTGAGAGTTGTGACATTTTTTCTTTAAGGAAAATCTTAACAATCTAGTTAAATTACATGACACTGTAACAAGTTCTTGCCCTTCCTTCACCCAAATGCCTTTTTTTTTGGCCAGAATCTGTTGATCATCCCTCCAAAATTGTGTGGGATTAATGATACCTGTGCAATTCTGACAGATTCTGGGGGTGAACTGGAAAAGATAGCAAAGCTTTTGAGGCACCCAGCTCTCCAGTGCTGCTCCTTGTCTCAGGCTCTCTGGTAGCTGCTGCAGTGGGAAGGACTGTCAGTAGCTGCATCTGTAACCCTTGATGAAAACCTTTCTGGCAGGGAGGTGTTGGGAATCAGTTACTAATTGTATTGCTCTTCCTGAGGTACTGCAGCTCAAATCCCAGCATTTTATATGGATACAAGTCATCTGTTCAACACCCAGCACGCACGTTTGGCACCTCCTTCTCTGGCCCAGCAGCAAGGATTTCAGCCAGGGCTGTCTCAGGTATTTGGGGATCCCTAATTCTCTTTTTTCCCCCCCTATCCATATTGTTGTTAAAGTTCTACTGATGATCTGATGGGGGCAGGGGAGAGTGAGACTGAAGACTGCACAAAATGGGGCCATGCCTGCCCCTGCTGTCTGTTCTGGTGCATGCAGGCAGCACCTGACTGTTTGCCATGGAAGTTGGGAGAAGAAGCTTCCACTCACAAATATATGGGGAAGTTTGTATTCCTGGGAGGGGTTTCTGTGGCCATGTGAGTGCAGCCTTACTCAACTTCTGTCATGCAAAATTACATACAATCTCAGGCAGTTGTTTTATATGCAGATCTGAATATTTCCCTCAGTTTCTGCTGGTTGGTTGTGAGGAAAAGTATAAAATTCAACTAGGAAGTAATTTTCCTGAGGGCAGCAATACCAGCTCTGCATGCAGCCTTGTGATTTGGCATTCTTATTTACTTTTCATAATGCTACACAAATCCTGGCACACGTTCAGATGTAGCTTTCCTAATTTAATTTGAATGGGTTTTTTTTCTTTTCTGCAGCCTGCTTCAGTTCAGCAGATCCCCATCCCCATCTATGCACCCCTGCAAGGACAGCATCAAGCTCAGCTGAGTTTAGGAGCAGCACCAGCTGTTTCACAAGCCCAGGAGTTGTTCAATTCCTCCTTACAACCTTACAGGTAGGTGGCATATGCAAATTTCTTGGGGGTTTTAGTGTCAGAATTGTTGAATTTGGTTCCCTGCAGACTTGTTCTGTGCTCCATAGCTGCCTCATCATCCTGTCTTCCCCAAAATCTGTTCTGTCTGAGAACTCTGTGTGCAGATTGTCTGCCTTGTACAGGTGTAGTTGTGAAATCCTGAGTTAAAAAATGATAGTTGTATCTTTGGGAACCCAGGCTAAAGAGCTGAAGCCATGAGTCTGTCATACTGAGAGAACAGAAAGTGTCTGTCCCTTTAGTTCAGTTTCTTAGTCAGACCAACTCTGGAGTCTTTGAAACACTGTGAGGTTCCAGTTTGAACTCGGTGGTGGTAAAAACAGAACCTCCTGCAGGGGTGTGAGGGGCTGCCTGGGGTATTTCAGAGTGATTGCTGCAGAGTTAACAGTGACACCAGTGCCTCTCCAATGGCACTGACAGCCAGACACACTTCACTGTTGGCCTGTCAAAGCTTCCTTGCACTTCCCATCAAAACTGCTTCACAGCAGTGTAATTCTGACAAATGTTGTTACTTCCACTTTGAGAAAGCTGCTTTGGAAGTTGAATTAGAGGGTTTTGCACCAGCTATAGTTAAACCTGCTTGTTGCAATGTAGAAGGCTGAGGCCACAGAAGGTTTAATTAACCACATTTGTATCCTGACTTTGGTGCTTGGCTGACTTTGTGGGACCAAAAATGGCTTGTCCTGCTGCAGCTGACAAAAGCTGTTGCAAACAGTTGGCTAATTGCAGAAACACAATCAGACTGGCATGTGGTCCAGATTAAATAAATCTGATCACACACAAACATGGCATTAATGGAGTTCTAACAGTGTGAGTGCTTCTCCCACACAGAAAATGTGCAGAAGAGGAGAAGCTTGCAGAGGTACACATTGCTAGTTTAAAATATGACAACCAAAAGTTAAAAGTGAGCTAAAAAAAAAACGAAAAAAATTTTGGCTCCATTGAAGCCAATCCTCTGCATCCAATCTGGAAGAGTTTTTCCAGAGGATGGCTGTAAGAGTGTTTTGCAGTGAAGGAAGGGTGCAGAGCAAAGCTCATCAGGTGTGGGCACAAGCAAACCCCCCCACACCAGCAGAGGCCCTGGACCCATGCTGTGCTCAGACACAGCCAGGTAGAGTAAAAACAATCATCAGAAACACTCCTGAGCTCTAAAGCTTTGAGAGGAGCATTTACTTAAAACCTCTTGATTCTTCAGTCTGAAGGTGGCTACGCACCAAGTTCCTCCTGGGAGTGTTCAGGTCAATACTTCTGATGGACTGAACCTGTACTGCCTTTGGTCTTTAAACAAACTGCAGCTTCCCCGTGCTGCTGACACAGGAGTTGAATATCTGGTTAAAATTAAAGGCTGTGAGGTCTTTTAAAACCAAACATTCATGTGGAAGCTACGATGGTCTGCACCCAGTGGTTTAAGCTCTATTAGAAGTGGGACTGTGCAGCTCTGTGGACAAAGCAGTTCATGACTGAGTGGGGCTACTCACACGAGCTTTCCATCATTCCTTGTAGCACAGGAACTAAGAACTGGCAGCTTTTCTCTGTTACAGCTAAGTTATACAAGAATTATTGCAGCATGAACATCTAAATAGCTAATTGTGGTTTAAGATTTAAGCCTCATTGTTTTTTCCTGTGACCTTTAGTAGCAGCTGTTATTTTGTTGTGTGCANTTAAAACCTCTTGATTCTTCAGTCTGAAGGTGGCTACACACCAAGTTCCTCCTGGGAGTGTTCAGGTCAATACTTCTGATGGACTGAACCTGTACTGCCTTTGGTCTTTAAACAAACTGCAGCTTCCCCGTGCTGCTGACACAGGAGTTGAATATCTGGTTAAAATTAAAGGCTGTGAGGTCTGTTAAAACCAAACATTCATGTGGAAGCTACGATGGTCTGCACCCAGTGGTTTAAGCTCTATTAGAAGTGGGACTGTGCAGCTCTGTGGACAAAGCAGTTCATGACTGAGTGGGGCTACTCACACGAGCTTTCCATCATTCCTTGTAGCACAGGAACTAAGAACTGGCAGCTTTTCTCTGTTACAGCTAAGTTATACAAGAATTATTGCAGCATGAACATCTAAATAGCTAATTGTGGTTTAAGATTTAAGCCTCATTGTTTTTTCCTGTGACCTTTAGTAGCAGCTGTTATTTTGTTGTGTGCAGAGTAAATTGAAAAAAAATCCCCCTTCTTAGGTGAAAATGTGTTCAATAGAGCTAATAATTCTGTTCCAAGAATATAAGCTGTGCTGTTCATTTTGGTGGCTCACTGTTGAGCTCTGTCAGAATTTTTTGAGTGACACTTGAATCTCTTGCAGATCCCAGCAAGCTTTTATGCAGAGTGGTTTGTCCCAGCCATCACCAGTGGTTCTGTCTGGCACAGCCTTACACAACTTCCCAGCAGTGCAACACCAGGAGCTGGCTAAGGCACAGTCCAGCCTGGCATTCCAGCAGAGTTCCAATACTCAGCCTATTCCTATCCTGTATGAGCATCAGCTTGGGCAGGCGTCGGGCCTGGGAGGCTCTCAGCTTATTGATACACACATCCTGCAGGTAGGAACTGCTCCACATGCAAACCTTCTGCAGTGCCTGATCCAGGACAGCAAGTCTTGCTCAGCTTGGGTGGCAGTAAACCTAAGACACTTGGAGGAGAATGCTCTTTTAATTTGATTAGTGTACATTAGCATGATCTCTGAATTGAGGCTTGTTCCCCAAATTACAGGGCTCCTTGGGCTTCTGTCATTAATTAGAGCTTCAGGTTTAATTTCTGCTAATGGTGATAAAGGGCTGTTCCACTGCCTGCAAATGAGAGCTTTATCACAACATGAAAATTAGCATTTATCAGCTTCCCATGCTGAGGTTTCTCCTGCACTGGTTGATGCACCAGAGAACTGCTCTCCTCCATGCTCCTAATGGGGTGGTGTCTCTTGCTCTTCCTAGGCCAGAGCTACACTCACTCAGGCTTCAAATCTCTACTCTGGGCAAGTTCAGCAGCCTGGCCAGAGCAATTTCTACAACACTGCACAATCTCCCAGTGCTCTCCAGCAGGTAAACTATGGCATGGTAAATCTCCTACATTGTATTCTTCCTAAAAGCATGTCGTGGTTGGTTGTGCCTGTGGGGTGGGAATGGAGGGGAGGGCTGAGACAACCTTTAACTCTTCCAGAATAAAAAATGAATGTTAACAGTGAAGGAGGGCAGCAGCAGCAGCACTGCACAAACTGAGTGCCTCAGAAGTTGGATGGCTTGCAGTTCATGTTGATCATTTGTCCCTGGCATCCTTGAATAGTTCATTTTTCAGTGATGGGTAGATATTTAGTTGTTTTGCTAATTGATGGAGGCACATGATGCCTTTATGGAAGCAGATGTCAGGAGTGGTGGAGGGAGAGAGGGGCAAACTCCAGGTGCTTAGTGCAGCCTAATTGTTAGTGCCAGTTCTCACTGAGCTGGAACCCAGGAGTGCTCATAGAAAATAACTGAGAAGTCAGCAGAGAGGTGATCGTGCAGGACAGCCAGGTCAGTAAAATAACTCCACTGATTTGAAGGTTTTTTCCTTCTTTTGTGAAAGAACTGCTAAATTGCTCTGTGTAAGCATGCTGTCATATTTACAGGATACTGTCTTGTGGTTTCCATCTTCTGGTTTGGTTTTTTTATTGAAATGGCTCCCAAAAGAAAGCTTGTGATGGATTGATTTATTCTAATAGCCTACCTCATATGCAGGAAAAGTCACCAAGACAGAAATGTAGAAGAGTTGTAAAAGATTAGAAGTTGTCTGTTGGAAATCTAGCACAGTTTTAAGGACTGTTTAGAGGAGTTGGTACTTTCAATGTGTTCAGTTCTGGCTGTCTCTCTAATTTTAATCTGTTACCCTTCAGAGCAGAATCTTAATAAGCCTTTCTCATTTGGGAGCCTCCAATTTTGGCCCCTCATCACACTTGGAATATAATTTTGCAGGATTGTCAGACCAAGACATGCAGTAACTCCTGCCAGTCAGGTCACTGCTGTTGTATTTCCATGTTTATCACGACCACTCTGCTGTTTTCAGCCCACAGCACTTGTGGTAAATGAGAGCAAGGGACAGGCTGTGTATTTTTGGCATTGTTTTTAAGGTCAAACTGCTGGCTGTTGGAACTCCTGGGAAGTAAAATCTAATTTTTATCCCAGTGTCCCTTGATGATTAGAATTCTTTGAAGTAAACAAATAAGCCAGTCCTGTCCTGTCCATCCACCATCACACTGGTTATTTTGTTCTGGTTTTGTTTTCTGAGTTGAATTAAATTTCCCTGTCAGACAGTGAAATCATGTTGGATGTTGGACGTAGGAGATCTCATGCACCTTTGTTTCTGAAAAGCAAAGACCCAAATGCCATTAGAACTGATTATAAAGGCAAAACTGAGCAATAAATTCACTTATTTGCTTGCAGCTCTCTGGTTAAATAAATGAACTCATTAAGCCATTTGCCTGGGACAAAGCTGAAATAGAGCTGGTCATGAAAAGGCCTTTGTGTCCCTGTTACTGGTGATTTTGTGCTCTCTCTCCAGGTGACAGTACCTTTGCCAGGATCACAGATTTCTCTGCCCAACTTTGGATCCACAGCACAGCCACTGATTGCCCTGCCCCAGTCCCTACAGCCCCCACTGCAGCACACCCCACCACAAGCTCAGGCTCAAAACCTGAGCAGACCTGCCCAAGTGACACAGCCTTTCAGAGGACTGATCCCAGCAGGAACTCAGCACAGCATGATTGCTGCAACTGGAAAGGTAACAGCACTGGCCCAGCACAGGACAGAGATGGGTGTGAGGCACAGCTGTTGGCTGGTTTATGTAACAGCACAGCCACTCACCTTGGCCTCTTGCATCTTAAAAATCTGCCTCAGCTTCAAAGGATCCAGCCCCAGTCAGGGTCAGTGCCTTAGGGACGGGGTCTGTGCATTCAGCTGAGGTTTTGTGGCTGCCTTGGTGCTGGTCCATTTGCACCTGGTGGCATCATGGACTAGCAGGGGATTTCATGTGGAAAACAGTACTGAGGTGTTGTTAGAGCAGCTGGGGAACAACATGACTCTGCCAGGGCTGGTAGCAGATTCTGGGCCTGATTAAATGTTACTTTGCTTCTGGACTCAAACCCAGAGCAAGTTGTTTGGGTTCAAGGGTTTCCAGTGCAAAAAGGGGAGTTTTTGGGGGCTTCAGTGAGCTCCGTATGAGCCATGACCTTAAGCCAGAATTAAACTCTACTATTATTGCTGGAGATCTGCCTTTCTGACTAGCACAGGCATGGTGCATATTAAGAATGTAGCATTGCATGCAAAACAGGATCTTTCTGTAATGAAAAAAGGAAAGGCTGGTCTGGCAGCTCAGGAGAAGTGAGTGGCAGGTCCAGAAAGGAAAAAACGCTAAAGCAGTGCAAGGAACTTGAATATCATGGGGGAATTGTCTCCTCTCCTTTATGTGAAGCTGCTGAGGTAATTGCTAATGAGGGGATGTGTGGAGCTGGCTTCCAATCACAAGGTCTCTTGTCTTAGATGGAATCCCAGCTTTACAGGCACCGGGGATTTTCGGATAGTGTGCAGCACTCGGCAGTTGCAGTCCGCTTCCAGGTGAGCAGTGGGTGACACCCTGGACTGGCAGGAACAGCAGGGTCCTCCCACCTCAGGGACCACCTGCACCTGAAATCCCTGCAGCTTCTGGCCTAGATCTTTGGGTGCTTTGGAATATAAAATAACCCCACAGTCCGGGTGATTTACAGCTGCAGTAAGAAAAATCTCGGGTGTTGATTCCACGTCTTGGACAGAAATGGCAACTGGAATTTCAGACCACCTAGATGAAGTTTCCATCTCCTCACCCACTGAAGTGTGTAGGGTGGTTTTGCACTGTGCAGTTTTCCAGCTTCTTGGGATCTGGCCCAGTGTTTGCAGCTTTGCAGTTGTTAGGAGCCATTTTGCAGGCAGCTGCACGTTTCTTGCTGCAGTTGTCACCGGAGAACAATCGCTCATTTCAGCAAAAATGAGGGAAGAGCTGCAGAGGGATGCTGGCCTTAGATGACTTTCCTGCCCTGCTCTAAGATTCCCATCATGTTGCTGCTAAAGAAAGGCAACTTAAAACAGCCTCTCATTTTTAAGTGATTTATTGTTGCTGTTTTGCTTCATGGCCATGTGTGGAAATACACTGTTCCAAAGACTAATTTATTCTGTTGAGTGTATCTGCTAAATAGCATTCAAGAGTTGTTGTTCCAGTTAGTCTGGAGATCGTTTTGCATGAATGACAGCTCCATTTTTGCTGTTCTTTGGTTTTTTTTATTTTTAGAGACCTGGACTATTTGATGGTAATCTTCTTCTCAGTGTTTTTCAGGATTATTTCTAAATATTTTCATGTGGTACCTGAGATGGGAGTCTTGGATAGGGAGATCTCAAGTCCAAAACATATTTTTTTCTTTTTTTTAGGGCCAAATAGATGAAATGACTCTCAAACCCCCTGTCATTATGCAGGAGGACCAAATTAGAAAGCCAAATACCATTGCTGCAAGTGCCAGATAGGGCAGGAAAATTGTACACAGAGGTGCTTGTGGTGCTGGGCCTGTCCTAATTATAAGAGGCTGTCAGGCTTTCATCTCCACTTAAGTGACCTCTTTTCATTGAGGTAAGCTAAGAGCTGCTTAGCAAATGTAATTTTTGTAATTAGAATTAACGTGTCAATTGCTGTGTTTTTCAGATCTCAGAAATGGACCTGAAGGCCTTTGGAGGTGGCATTGATGTTAAACCTGGAACACCACCAGTGTCTGGCAGGAGTACTACCCCAACCTCCAGTCCCTTCCGGTAAATCTCCCTTAAGCTCAACATTCCTTAAAACCAGAGCTAGAAAATGGACCTAGTCATGCATGAGCAGCCTTTTCTGGGAGCTGTGAGGTGAGGGGCCACTGATACACGATACAGGGCTTAATCTGAGCTCATGAGCAGCATTCCAGCAGGTCATCACATCTGCTGTGCTTGAACAGAGGAAAACAGCTCCAAAATAAAAGATGAAAAATACTTTCTTGGGTAAATGAAACGAGAAGTGGCAGGGAAGATGCAGTTTGGGATAAAACTGTAAGAGAGGTTCTTTGAATTGTGGTGTTCAAAGTAAAAAACACTTAAAGGCTTAGACAGCAGTTGGGGCAACAGTTCTTAGAGGAGTAAATGTTGTTGCAAGGTCTTTAAGCTGCTCACAAGTGAAATCAGTAAACAGAACAGACTCCTTTGAGTTTGCAAAATACTGGTGTGTGGGACTTAGCTGTGTCCCTGCCACTGGTGCCCCTGTGCTCCTGTTGCCAGGAGTGCATCACCCACACCCTCTGCACAAGAACTCTCTGCAAGGCAAGCTCTGTCTCCTAAAGAAGGCTGTTGACTCTTCTCTTTCTGTTCACTCTTTTCTCTTGGAGGGCTGCTTGCTGCCCTTCCCCCAGCTGATCAGTCAAGCTTCATGTAATTTGTGATTCAACACCTAGGAAGTTTTAGTGGAAAGTGCCGTTCCCAAATAAAACAGGGAGAGCATTTTCTGTGAATTCTTGACATCTGTTCAAGTGCATTTGGAAGCATTTGACATCAGGTCAGAGTAGAAGCAGCTGGATGTTCACTGCCTGTTGTGACAAGCTCTGAACTTGTAGAGCAAAGAGTGACTGCAGAGGAGCAGGACTGAACATGAGATAGCAGGGATGGAAAATCCAACATCATGTACATCTAACATCACAAACATCACAAATCTAATGTATCATGAGTTTGTATCATGAGTACCTGGGGGAAGGGGCTCTTTCATACAGACATGCCCTGGAATCTCTTCAGAGCCTAAATATTTCTGATTATGCTTTCTCTTTTAATTCTGAAGTTCTGATGTTTTTTGAACATAGAAGCTTCTAGATAGAAAAAGTTTCACACCAGCTTTTCCAGGAGATTAGTTCTTCTCCCCTTCACTGCTGAGTTTCTAGTTAAGTTGTAACTAAGGGCAGAAACATCCTCTGAATAAAAGCAGTTGATGTTAACTGGACTTCTTCCCTTTAGGGCCAGTTCTACAAGTCCTAACAATCAGTCCAATAAAATGAACAGCATTGTCTACCAGAAGCAGTTCCAGTCAGCAGCTGCAGCTGTGAGAATGACACAGCCCTTTCCTGCACAATTTGCACCACAGGTAGGTGATTGGTGGCTTCCTACAAACAGATTTACTCCTCTGTGTGACCTGGTGGCTCTGACTCTACTGTGTCTCCTCAGGCTTTGTCATGGGGAGATACAAAATGGAATCCTTAAAATGAAATGGCATAAGAAACCCGTTCAAGATCAAAGCAAAAAGTTACCTCTCTGGTCTTGCTTACAAGCAGTGCTGATTTTGTGGTGTTTGAGTTCTGTGCACGCTGAGGAATTTAATCCAGGTTGTGAATGATGTAGAGCAGATGGTGTTGTGGCTTCCCCAGGCAGCTGTAATGCACCTTGTCCTGCAGAAACAGGTAATGTGCTTGGGGAAGGGGAGAAGCTTGGTGTCTCAGAAGGGTCCCAGTGCATCTCTTACACGTGTAAAGACAAAGCAGGTTTGCAGCTCTGAAGTATCCAAGGAGCAGTTGAGGTTGGAAAGGATCTCTGAGGTCACACGGTCCACCCAAGGCAGGGCTGATGGCAGAGGGGTTGATTTGCTTTGGCATTCCAGGGAGCACAGCTTACAGGGGTGGTGCATCTCTCTGTTGCAGGTGACTGGAGCCAGGCTGCTAGGGAAATGGAGCCTCTCTAAGGGTGCATTTCAGGCAGAAGGGATATTTCTGTCTTTCTTTTAGCATTTGGAGTGTTTGACTGCAGGACTTGAGCTTTGATTTCTGGCTTGTCACTGGCAGAAACTGCCTCACTTTCCTGGGGCTGCCTTTCACCAGTGACTGCTCCACTGCCTCGTGAGGGTCTTCTCCCTGCTCACAAGCTGGGTTGAAGGTGTTGGTGCTGCTTTCAGGCACAGCAGCCCTGCAGGGCTGTTCTGCTCTTGCAGTTCAAGCCTGTTTTCTTGACATTCATTTCATAGCAGAGTAGCAACTTTTCCCCCTTTAAGATAACGCCAACGTGCAGTCGAGTTGGCAATTTTCTAATTGAGAAATGTCTCTTTTTGTTGTTTTTCCCCCACTTAGATCCTCTCTCAGCCTAACCTGCTCCCTCCATTGGTAAGAGCCCCATTTACTAACACCTTCCCAGCGCCTGTTCAGAGGCTGCCGGTAGTTCTGCATAGTCAGATGCCGTCTCAGATGAGCACAGGCCTTATGAGCCACCCTCAGTTACCACGTGTGGCCAGAGGTCCCTGTGGATCAGTACCTGGAGCCAGAGGCACTCAGGCCCAGGCTGCGCTGAAGGCTGAACGAGACGTGAAGGTCAGTATGTGAACAGCAGTTCAGTCTGACAGCTCCCAGGGCAGGGATGTGTTCTGAAAGTGCCTCTGGACCCCAAGCCAGCAGCCAGGCTCTTAACAGCTGCACACAGACCTTCTCTAAGCCCTGGTGGTTTTTAATAAGCATTTTAGGCTAAAATATTTATAGGGAGCTTCCTATCTCAAGTGGTCTTGTGGTCAGCAGCTGTGGAGCTGCCACTGCTGTCCAAGGCAAAGTGAGGTGTCAGGAGCCTGGTGATCTTTGAATGAGCAGTGAAGCAGCACTCCTGGCTGTTAGCTGCCCTTTCAGCCCCAGCTCCTCCTGTTCCAGCCAGCCTCACTCCCTGGGGACTCTGGACAGTCCTTTCCCCCTGATTTGAAGTGCCTGTGGTGAATTCTCTGGGCTAGAACTCAGTACCTGGTGCACTCTGCAGAAGAGGGGGTTGCATTTCAGTAGCAGGTGATGACAGTCACCCCAGCTTGTTACAGCACTTTGGGACCCTTCAGTTTGAGGCAGACTCTTCTTCCAAGACAAGGCTGCAGTGTGGGATACCTGTGTAGGGCCACTGCTGGACACTGAGCCTGTTGGCTGCAGAACTGAAGGTGCTTGAATAGGTGGTGCTTAGGGGCTCCTTCATCTGCTGCCATTCCTGTAACCTGTGCACTGAGGTGTCAGAGCAGGAGAGTTGTTGTGGTTATGCCTGGCTGGGAGAGGACTGGTGACCCCTTCAGTTCCAGGTGCTCAGTCCATTTCCTGCCACCACGTTATGCAGGCTGTAGATGCTTTCCAGGTGATGGTTTACACACTGAACTGGGTGTGCTCTGTGGCCTGAACGTAGCCAGTCAGAGCAAATACTAACACACTTGTGGTGTCCTTTATCTCCTGCAAACACTGTGAGAGCAGTGGGTGTTACTCTGTCCTGCTTGGTTACTGGTGATCAAGCCATCCAGCCTTAACCTCAGGGGATGGCTGAAATTTGGGCAAAGGGTTTCAGGTGTCCATCTGGCTCCAGTAAAATCAGGCTGTTGCTGCAGTCCTGCAAACAAGCATTCACAGGTTTGTTTTCTGTTCTGTTGCTGCTTGAGTTACTTGGAGCGACTACAAAGTCTGAGAGCCAAGGCCTCTTGTTCAGACTTCTGCTGTTTTGTCTCCCCATTGTTGTGTGTGTGTGTCCCAACCCCGTTTTTTGTAAAAAAATCAGAAAATACTCAGAGAGGTGCATGGAGGGCTTACTGCCTGTATTGGAGCTGGGATTCCTTGTGTTAAGATACTCCTTTCTAATTTAAAATAAAAAGGTGTTTGATTGCACTGGGCTTTATTCAGCTTCTGAATGGTTGAACTCTTAATAGAGTCTCTGCAGGAAAGCCAAGTGCTTGCTCTGAAGTGTCTGATCTGCACAGTATCAAAACTGGAACTGGGATGTGTTCACAGAGCGAATTGCTCAGGTGCAGGTCAGGGTTGCTGGTAGGATTCAGAGGAGGGAAGGCAGGCAGGCAGTTGGTGCTGCCTGGGATGAGAGCTGGCTCGGGGCTGGAAGCAGATCAGGCTTCAGTTCCCAGAGGGCACCGTTCTGACCCCGCTGCATTTCCGTGCCAGCCGCAGGCTCAGTCTGTGCCCAGAGCCACAGGAGGAGCTGGGCTGCTCAGACTGTGCTGCTGAGAGAGGCCCTGTGCTCCAGAGGGGCAGCAGGAGCAGGGACAGCTGGAGGGGCCCTGGGGGACAGGCAGAGGTGCCTCTGCTCACATCTGACCTGTGCTCAGGGAAGCTGCAGCCAGAGCTGCAGCCAGCAGGATTCACACGGGTACAGCTCTGCAGTAGTAGAGGTGCACAGAGACGTTAGGGAATGCTTCAGACTCTTGTCCCTGCTCCTCTTTTGGGGAAGGATTAGGAAGAGCAAGGGAAGCCTGGGCGTGATGTTAAACTGCTGAGGAGCCAAGCACCCAAACGTGGTGACATCGGGGAAGCAGCAGGATGGACACTGCCTTTCTAGGAAAGTCTGGCCACTGCGGTCAGTCCTTCCCCTTTCATATGGGAAATACTTGTGAAGTCACTCCAGTTCCAGTGCCCTCTCTTCAGTAAACTTATTTTCTCCCTCTCTTAAGGCAAAGCAAAGAGCAGAGGTCCTTCAGTCCACCCAGAGATTTTTTTCTGAGCAGCAGCAGCAGCAGAACAAACCCATAGGAGGCAAAGCCCCGAAAGTGGAGGAGAACGGGAGCAAACCCAGCGAGGCCATTGCTGACTCTCCCGGAGTCTGCCAGGACAAGGCCGAGGAAAAGCCCACCCCTGCGCCTGCTGCCACACCCAAACCTGTTAGAACTGGACCAATCAAGCCTCAGGCAATCAAAACCGAGGAAACAAAATCGTAGAGGCGCTGTTCCCGTGGAGGGGGGACAGGGGAGGGTGGGCGAGGTGTCAGCAGCGTCAATTGGTGGCCCGAGGGAGGGAGAGCAGCCGGCCCTCCCTGCCGGGCTCTGAGCAGCCCCTCGGGGCACAGAAGCCAGCAGCAGTTGTGGTGCTGCTGTGAGTCCAGCTGGGCCCCCAGGCTCTCGGGGCTCCCCTCTGCTCTAACAGCATGAAGGCTGCTTTGGGGGGCACACGCCCCGCTGGGCTCATGCCCGCCTGCTTCCCAAAGCCACAGCACGGAGAAGTAGCGGCGGTGGGGAGGTATTTCCTGGCTGGCACAGTGACTTCTCTTATTTTCTTCAGGCTCTGATCTTCAGCTGCTGTTCATGTTTTTGTAAGCCCATGAGTATGAGAACATGCAGATCTGAAGATGGTGCTGGGCCAAGTAATGTGTGTTAAGTTTTTAGTGACTTAAGAAGCTTCTATCTTGTATAAACAGAGGGATCCAGGTATTTGCCACACAGGGTTTAACCTACCACGGAGTAACACTGGCAGTGTTGGATTTCCCTCTGAAGGCAGTGCTTTGCTGGCTGCTGCTGCTTGGATGACAATTTACTGCGTTTAGATCACCATATGAAAAAGCTACTTGGCCACCTGTGTCCTCTCCACCCGCTGCCCCCTCAGTGGCTCTCACCCCTGGAGTTGAAGGTTCGTTGCATCAATAGTCAGATTTGTTCCGTTCACCCCTGTCCAGCTGTCCTGATATGATGCGAGTGGTCCCTAAACGGTTTCCAGTTTCTGTCTGTAACTCAGCAACGAGCACTTAAACTGTGCCACGAGAATAAAAGAAACCTTATCAGATGAACGAGAGTTTTCTCTCAAAGGTGCATTCTTTATATCAGAGCTGCGTCGCACCACCTCCTTGCCCACAGTGTGCTGGAAAGTAGAATCAAGTCAAATAAATGCCTTTTTAATTGTATCCTCTAGTATTCTAGCTGTAGGACAGTACTGTATGATACTTCTGTGAATGTAAGATATCCTGTACCTGCTTATGATATGTAGTAGTGACTGTGCTATACTGGAGCTGTTTTTAATAATGTTATTCTAGAGGTTTTTTTCCAGACAATGATTGAAAAAGCTAATAAAAAGCACCAGGTACCACATCAGTAGCAGAATTTGCTGGTTTTTTCTGGGATTTTTTTTTTCTTTTTTTTACGTTTTTTGGAAGGAAGAGTTGAAAGTCTAATGTGTATAATTTTGTTCAAATGACTGCAGAAGCTGGAAAGGCTGTTGCTGCTATTGATGCCTAGTGAATCGCTATTGGTTATCTTTTTATATAAATATATATATAATTTGAATTTTTGGAAACTAGCTGTGATGTCAACTTTGGAAAAAAGTATCCCACTTGTAGTGTGAGTTGGCATTGTACAGAAATTAACAGCCATATTGGTCTAGAAATGTTAAACTTAATTTTTTTTCCATTTGTACAGGGGTAACGCACTGTATGAAATATGTACGGTCTTATTTACATGGGTTTGATTACAGAAACTAATAAAGTATTCTCTAAATAAAGCCCCTGGCTGCTCTTGTGATTGCTGCAGAAGGTGAGCAGAGCTCTCAGGGAAAGGCTCCCAAAGGAAAATGCTCCCAGAAGCTCCTTTGTGTACTCTGGCACTTTCCCAGCCCTTCTCCAGCCAGGGGCTCACAGGACGTGGCCACCACTCGCCCCAGAAGGCGCCTGGGGGGGTTTGCTGAGAATTCCATCCCCAGCTGGTGGAGCTGGGGCTTGTTCCAGACAGGAGCTGGGATGACTCCGGTTGTCCCATCAGTGAGTGACAGTGAGGCCTCAAGTTTCAGCTTTCATATTTCCCAGATTCTGCACTGCATTGGTGTGTAACTCTGAACTTCATATAAAGTGTCAGCCAGCTCTCCTCACAGCTCAGTCAGGCAGAACAATCCTTTTCCAGCCCCAGAACCAAGGACACCACTGCAGCTTCAGGCCCAAAAAGTGCAAACAACAGAGAATTGAGGGGAGCAATTTGGGAGGGTGGGACTGCATCACCTGGAGCTGGAATTGGACAATTGACCCCAATATGGAAATGGACCAAAACTTATAAAAGTGTGAGAACTCCTGACTTGGGGTCCATCTTGGGTGTAGCCCTGGCTGGGGTCTTGTACTGCCCAAGGTGTGTCCTTTGGAGGCCTTTTAATAAATCCCTCCTTTATTCCTTTAACTCTGTCCAGCCTCTGTTCCAGGGAGCCTCTGCAGGCATCAACAGCACCGGGGGAAAGGCACAAGCTCAGGGAGCCCTGGCCTGCGGGGTCGGGACAGGCAGGACACGCTCAGCTGGCCACCAGAGGGAACTTGGCTTCCCACAAACACCAGGAACCTTCCGTGCCTTGGTCCCTGAGAAGCAATTCCTGCCTGGGGAGAAGGTGCTGGCTCTGCACCTCTGAGCAAAGGGAGGATGCAGCCAGGAGTGCTGGGGTGGCTCTGCAAGCACCCCAGGAGTGGGGCAGGCTGACCTTCGGTCAGAGATGTCGCTGCCACTCCCGGGGTGCCTTGGGAAGCAGCAGCTTAGGGCCACCAGAGGAGCTGGAGCCCTTTCCTGCCCAGGTTGGTTTTGTTCAGGGTAAAACCAGCAATACAGAGTAAATCAAAGGTGCTGGAATCCACAACTGCAGCCATGGGCAGAAGGAACCTCTGAGCAGGTAACACTCAGAGTAAATCACCTTTTTCATAAGCATCTGTGTGAGCACAGCCACAGAAAATGCTTGGAAAGGAGGGGGGACATGGGGGACTGAGTGCATGTGGACACTGCTTCCATCCAGACATTTGCTATAAAAGTAACTTGAGTTGTGTTGTTTCCCTGCTTTGAGGTTGTCTTCAGCCTGTTTCATCTTAAAAGGACCCAAAAAATGGGAATTCATATTTATTCGTATTGTGCTTCAATAGAACACAGACTGGTCTATTTTTAAGGAAATGCTGCTGAAAGGATTAAGGTTAAATTCTGTAGTAATAAAACCATTGGGAAGTCAGAGGAATTTCCCACAGTCAGCTGTGGGAATGTACCAGGCTTTGGACTATTTTGTGCTCAGAGCAGAACAAGGGGAGTATTTCTGCAGAAATTTAATTAAAAGTAAATGCTTGGGCATTTTGTGCCTCCAAATAACTCGAGTTTGATGTGTGCCTCTCCAAAACCCCAAACCACGCCAGCTGCCGTTGAGGCCAGGTGGAGCTTTCAGTCATTGACCCCGGTTGATTGAATATTTTTGTGACATTTAATCAGATAACTTGCTCCTGGCTATTTACACTGGAGTAGCTCTTGCTTTTTTTAAATTTGAGTGGGATTTGGTGTGTAATCTCTTTTCAAGGACTCTGGTCATCAGAAATAATTGTGCTGAACCTCCCAGAAATTAGGAACAGTTTCGTTTGGGGAATTAATTTTCTTTTTTTCCTTAATAATGTTGAGGCTGTGAAAAGGTTGTAACTTTTCTCCAGGGCAGGCGCCAGAGGGGAGTTCAGTGTGGCTGGGGCCAGATCCAGCAACCCCCTGGGCTCAGGCTGGCTTCTTGCTGGGCTGTGGGCAGGGAGGGCTTGTTTTCCCAAAGCCTGTTAAGTAAAGCAGTGTATTCAGCGCTGTTCAGCTCCAGCCCAGCTTTCTGGAAATCCTGTGTACATTGGCTTGTCCTCCTTTCTTTTCTCAGTCAATTAAGAGATGGACTCCTGGCCTGGAAAGGCCCCGGCGCGGGAGGGGCGGGAGCTGTCGGCGCTCCCCGAGGGGCTCTGCACAAACCCTGCCTTTCACCCCGGGGAGCTGCGGGGCCAAGGGCGGCTCCAGCCTCGCCTCCCATCCTGGTTTGGGACAGAAATGCCTTTCTCGCACCCTTGGTGGCAGCTCTGCTGGGCGTGGCTGGCTCTGGCTGCTGCCTGCTTGGCTCTCCCCAGCCCCGGTGGGCACCTGGCAGCCCCTGCCCTCCCCCAGCCCCTGCCCAGCTCTGCGTGTGACAGTGACAGTGACAGTGGGGATGTGCTCCCGACCCCCCTGGGCTGAGCCCTGCTGCAGATCCTGGCGACATCACTGGCCACGGGGACACCTTCACTGGCCCTGGCTCAGGTGAGAGTCCCAGCCTGGCCCTGGGCCTGCCCAGGAGCACGAATGGGTCTTTGAGTCTCTCTCCTCATGCTGGGCTCCCACCTGCTGCCCCCCCTGCAGCTTACCAAATGTATCTTACACATATCATCTCACTTTTTACAAGCATCACGTATTTTTCCAGAAGAAAGCGTGGGGATGATGGATAAACCAAATGCTTCATTGTGATATGCAAATACACAGTGCTACACTTGAGACTAACAGTGTTAGTGTCAGGAGTGGGGTGAAGCATCTCACTGCAAATCCCTGTAGCTGACCATGGTGAGTTCCCACTGTGTTCTCTGTCCTTTTCCACTGCTCCAATACCTGGTGTATTGCTGTCAGAAGCTGCCACATTCCAAAATAATTTTCTTTCCTGCTCAAGGCTTTACAGCTCCCCCCACCAGCACCTTCAGCCTGTAGTGCATCAAGAGATGCACCAGCCCACCACACTCCTTGGAAAACAGGCTTGCAAAGACGAGGTGCAAGGCAGCAGTGGTGCTGGGCAGTGTTTATTGGGCCAGGGCCCTGCACAGCCCCTGGGGAATGTGGCTGCTGCTGCCTCAAATGCCAGAGGGGGAAAGAAGCCTCCTCCTAAAAGCTTTCTCTAATAAATAGATAAAACAGCATGTTTTGGACTGGTGTGGGGAGAGCTGCTGGCCTGGAATGGCCTGTAAAGCTGAAGCACATGGCTGGAAGGGCTGGGTACCGAGAGGCCACCCGGCTGCAGGATGCTCTGCCAGCACCCCTCACCCCTGCTCTCTTGGCTGCTTTTTTTTTCCCCTCAATAAAACAAGGCTTGTGCAATGTGTGTCTGTATTTTCTGCAGCTTTTTAGCCTACTCGATGATTTTTGGAGGTGGCTGAGCTCCAGGATGCCCCTGGGCACTGCAAGTGTGGGATGCCAGTGGAGCTTGTGGGATCTCTGCATGAGAGCTCTTGCAGGGCTGGAGCCTGGAAACAACAAACCCTGACCCCACAGAGGGGATCGCTGCTGCTCACAGCTAGGGAAAAACGTTTAAGGCAGGATCCTCCTGCACAGCCCTTCTACTGCCTGTTCTGCCCAGCCCTCACCATGCCTGAGCCCTCCCTGCTCCAAATTCGGGGTGGCCGGACTGGGTGCTCAGGGAGGGTGCTGGAGCAGCTCAGGGCTGGGTACTGCTGTGACCCATCTGAAACCCAGCGAGGCTGGTGAGAGGCATTTCCCTGGCTCTGCCAGGCTCCGGAGCAGCGCTTCATCTCTCTCTGCTGCACTTGACGGACATGGCTGGGCAGCCTGCGGCCCCCAGCACCACCACAGGCTGTGTGAGGTGGCACTCCCGGCCGTGCCGGGGGAAATGGGGAGGGGAGCAGGGTGCCAAGGCACGCACGAGGCACTGCCAGCCTCGGCTCACGCCCGGGAGAGGCGGATGGGGTAGGTGACCATGTTGAAGCTGTCCCAGGCGAAGAGCTGCCGCTCGGCAGGGTTGTAGTCCAGCATGCTGAGGTAGCGGAAGCGGTTCTCGAAGGGGATGCTGAGGGCCCGGCTGGTGCCCGTGGCAGTGTCGTAGGCAAAGTTGATGGTGGCGTTGGGTGCAGAGTAGCTGCTGACAGTGTAGAGGGTGCCACAGATGAGGAAGGAGTTGGCCACCCCCCGCTTGCGGATGTTGGTCTCCCAGGTCCGACGGATCTCCAGCGTCTCGGGGTCCAGCTTGGAGAGGACGATGGCTCCCCGGGCCTTCTCAGTGCTGTAGATGACCCAGAGGCCCGTCTCATCCACCGCCAGGTCGATGTCGGTGTAGCCCCCCCAGGAGTAGGGGTACTGCCCGTGGTAGCCGGCGCCGGGGATTTCCCTCTCGGCCGTGATGGTCTCTCCCCGCAGGTCGTAGCGGGCCACGGAGCGGGAATGGCGCGGCTGGAAGAAGAGCCCGCCGCGGTAGATGACAGCCCCCGTGCTCTCCAGGGGCCGTGGCAGGATGTGCACCTTGGCGGGGTAGCCCCGGGCCAGCTGCTCGGCCTCCTCGTACTGGAAGAGCTGGCGCACCTCGGTGCCCACGGTGTCCACACGCCAGGTGTTGTCCCGCGTGAAGGGCGGCACGGGCTCGGGGTCCTTCATCCACACGCCGTACTTGCCCGCGATGGAGTCGGCCCGGCCGAACACCACGGGCTCTCCCACCCACACCAGCTGGCCGCAGCCTGCTCGGGGACAGGACGGGACAGACAGGGGTCAGCGCCAGCCCCTCGTGAGCAGCGGGACGTGGGGCCGGCCCGCCGTGCCCGTACCTGAGTCCTCCTTGCCCGGGCGGCCGAGCGCCGTCTCCTCCAGCAGCCGGGACACGGGAACCTCGGTCCTCTCCGACTGCAGCTCCTGGTAGCTGAGGGGCTGCGGCTCCCAGCGCGGCGCTGCAGCGGGGTCAGGCACAGCGTGAGCGGGGCTAAGGCAGCCCCCCTCCCCGCCTGCCTGCTCCTGCCGCCCTCGGGGGGCTCCGTGCCGGGCTGCTGCCCCCCGAAACGCCGATGCTTGGGCAGGGGCCCGGTGCCCCCTCCCACTGCAGCAGGGCACATCTGTGACCCTTCTGTTGGGGGAAACTCCTAACACCCCAGATTAGCACGGTACCCTACATCCCGCCTCTGCTGCGGGCCAGGCGATGGGATGAGGGGGGCGCGGAGGGAGCTGTGCGGAAATGGGCTGCGACCTGCCAGCAAGGCTGAGCCCACCAGGGTCCCCACGAGCGGGGGACAGCAGCGGGTGGACAGCATGGGGGCCGCACGGGGAGGACAGGAGGAGCCGGCGGCAGGGACGCACAGGGGTCCCAGGCCGGCACTTACCCTTGGCGGGGGCACGCAGCGTGTCCCGGCCGGGCCCCTCTCTGCCGGGGGAGCAGCGGGCGGCCCGCAGCCGGGTGATCTCCTGGGCGCTGCTCTCCAGCCGCCTGCCCAGCTCCTCTTTCTCCCGCTCTAGCCGCCCCTTCTCCTCCTCCAGCCGGGACTTGGCCCGCAGCAGCTCGCCGTACGCAGCCTCCAGGCGGGCGGCCGCGGCCACTTGCTGGGGGTCCCGTGCGCCTCCCGGCTCGGCAGCCCGCGGCCCCGAGCCCCCCACTCCGCGCTCCCGGCTCTCCAGCCGGCTCAGCCGGGCGGCGAGGGCGGCCAGCTCGGCGCGCAGCTCGGGCACGCCGCCGGCACCCTCGGGGCAGGCGGCCTCCACCGGGCTGGCGACCGTGAAGGAGTAGGTGCAGTGCCCGGAGCTGTCATGGGCGCGGCGCAGGAAGGCGGTGTCCGCCCGGCCGCCCAGGGCCACGGAACCCCAAAGCAGCAGCCAGACCCCCAGCATGGCCCCGGAGCCGCCCCTCTGAGCGCGCCGGCCACCGGCGCCCGCATTTATAGAGCAAG
>VYXF01006515.1:375816-386565 GCA_013397295.1 Polioptila caerulea | reverse complement strand
CGGTACCGGCCATTTCCCGCCGGCCCGGCCCGGCCCGGCTCGGTGAGCGCGGGGGCGGCGGGTCCCGTCCTGGGCCTGCCGGGCGCTCCCTACTCTCCCCTCTAGGCTTCTTCCCCCGGGCACGGAGCCCCGCGGCACAGATCGGCCATGCCTCCCAAATTCAAGCGGCACCTGAACGACGACGAGGTGACGGGCTCGGTGAAGAGCGAGCGGGTGAGTGCCTGTCCTGCCGGGCGGGGGCTGAGCGTGGGGGGGCCGGGCTCGGTGCCCCCGGTAGGGGTGCCTTGGGCGGGTGTCCTGGTGCTGCCGCACCTTCAGCCGCGGGGCCCGGTGGCAGCGCCATTCAGTCAGTGAGGGACTGCCCGAGCGCCAGCCCCGGTCCGTGTGTGTCACACCGGCCCCGGTACGGCTGCTTCGGGAACCTGTGGCGGCTCCTTCACTCTGCATCCATGGCCAGGAATTGCCGGTGTGCTCCAGCCTCCTGCCCTTCCGCAGAGCCTGGCAGGGACACGGCCTGGCTCTGCTGCCCACGTTGGCCGAAGGACTTGAGTGAAGTCACTCTTCATGTGGGTGACGTTTGAGAGCTTCAAATGTGCTTGACAGCTGATTTTTTTGTCCTAGCACCGCGGTTCCGTCACATTTCAGGCTTTGAATACAGGTCCCAGAAGTTGCCTGGTTGGGACAAAGGGGATTTAACCTGCTGGGGTCAGGCTGTGCTAAAGCTCACTCTAGGCTGGGGTCAGAAATGCTGCTGCAGCTCCCGGCAGCTGTCGGCAGGACCAGCAGCCCGTGCTGCCAAGAGCAGATTGCTCCTCCCTTGAGGGAAGCTGTGGCTGGAGCTATTGCCTGGTGTTGCAGATTTGCTTGAGTCGATTGAGCAAATGTGACAGGATGGAAACCTAGGTGAGTTTTAACATCAGAGCATCAGGCTTGCAGGTGGGAGCCCAGATCTACACACGGGCAAGCAGCAACTGTTGGTACCCCGAGGAACATCTGCTGGGTCCCCGGGCCCACACCTTTAGTGTGTCACCTCCCCCTCTTGGTTGTTTTTGACCCTAAGCAGAAATGGTTTTGTCCAGAACATTCAGGCTTCAGTGGGATTCTGGGGTTGCTCTTGAAAATCAGGTTTTGGCTCCTCTCATGGAGTGCAGTGGATCAGCAAAGGGGAGCCCCAGGGATCCTTTGGGGTGAAGCAGAGGAGCTGCCAGACCACTCTGCCCTCCAGCCCAAGGAAGCCAATGTGTTCCCTTGTGGTCATCCCTCTTCCACCTGCTGCCATCAGAAGGTGGAGAAGCCATGTCCTCCGAATCCAGAGTGGATCTGATTTCCCTTGTGGATGGGACAGCCCAGGGTAGCTGTGGGTGATGCTGATGTTTTTGAGGGCAGGGCTGGGGATTGTCCCTTGAGCAGAGAGGGCCTTCCCACAGTCAGAGGATGCTGACTGCATCCTAAGAGCTGGAAATGTGTGTGTGAGATGGTGGTTGCTTATTGATGAGAGTGTTTTTCTGTGTTTGCAGAGGAACCTGTTGGAGGAAGACTCGGATGAAGAGGAAGACTTCTTCTTGTGAGTTGGAATGCAGTGTCATACCTGTCTGCAGCTCTGAGACTGGGGGCTTGGGAATGGAAACCTTTGATTCCCTTGGGATGTTCTTCCAGAGCCTTGGCCTTGAGCATGAATTAATAGGTGTGACCTTTTGTAAGAGTGAGATGTCCCACGGATCCTAAGACATGGGAGGGACCGATGGGAGGTATGGAAACAATCCTCTTTGCACAAGGCGTTGGTTCTCTCCTCTGTGTTTTTTGTGTCTGATTTAAAAACATGTTTTCATTCTACCTTCTGTCCTGATTGCTCTTTTCTGCCTGCAGGAGGGGGCCTTCTGGACCCAGGTTTGGACCCAGGAATGACAAGATCAGGCAGTAAGTTGTTGTTCCTTAGTGTCACAGAGAGAATAATTTATTCTGGCACTGTGAGCTCCTGCTGCTGTCTTGTCAGAGTATTTCTGTGTAGCTCATCATATGAACATTCCTTGTGCCTGTGTTCTTCTAACTGACCTGTCCTACCCCACATGGCCACAGCTAAAGGAAATCTCAACTTTGATGCAACGTTTCAACTCTGTGTTGATAGAGGCAAAGGGATAAGATTACATCACAGTAGCTTATTGGAGTTTCTGAAGCCCCCATTGCTGTGTTCTGGTGGTGACCTGTTCCATGCTTTTGTGAGGCTCTTTCTCTACAGCATTAACTCTGAATTTTAACCTTTCCTAGCACCATTTTTAAATTTTTGAGGCTTTTTAACCTCATCCTGTAACATGCTCCTTAATGTTTCAAGGAAATAAGTGGTCAGGGTCACACCAGGACCATGGGTTTTGGGCAGCAGCTGCTCCTCTGGCATCCTTTTCTCCAGATAAAAACCTGATATAGGTGACCTGGAGATGAGCAGTGACTCACTGGGGTCAAAGCAGCTGGAAAACAGGAAACCATTACAGCTGGAGGAGGAGTGGGGCAAGAAGGAAGGAGTGAACACTCTGGATCCTTCTCCCATCGAGTCATTTCCTGGATGATGCTTGTTCAGGGCTCCAGTTTTTTCTGTGAAGGATGTGGTGGTACTCAGTCAAAAGTGTGGGGATACCCACAGCCCCCTGGTCTGTGATGCCCCGTTCCTTTGCTGATCTCTCTGGAGCCAGAACAGAGATCTGTGTGGGGAATGCTGCCTGGGCATTTTTCAGACTGGGTCGTGTTTGCAGCCTGAGTGTGGCTCTTGGTTAGGGATTTTTTCCATGGCAGGAGGAAGCCAGCACAGCTCTGGGATGACTCATTGCCTCCATCAGCATTAGGCCGTGTTTGTTATCTTGAGGAGTGAAGGGCACTTGAGTTGCACAAGAGGCAGAGGGCAGGCGGTTGCACCCTGAGTTTTCAGGGCATCTCAGTTCCCTCCAGAGTGTGAGGATGCTGTTGGTAGAGAGGAACTGCTCTCTGGAGTAAACCAATGTGGATAGAGCCTCCCTTCTAGGGCATGATCTGGAATAAATGAGAAAGCTGAGAATTGGGTTTATGAGTGGGGTCTTACCTCCACAGAAAGGTAGAGTAGTGTCTATCCCTTCATCCTTCTCTGCTGGATAGCATCTACAGTGAGTGGCTGCTGTGTTCCCTGGTGGTGAGAGAAAACAGGAGCTCTTCTCTTCCCACTCTCTCAGCCTGGCAGGAGGGAGCAGTGGCTTAAGTAGAGGAGGGCACTGCACCTGTGAAAAGGAAGAAAAGTGAAAGGAGCATTTAGCCAGGAGCTGGTGGGTTCATAGGTGTGATGTGACTGATGGCCCACACACGAGGCTTGCCCGTTGCCAGAGATTGCCTGGACATAGTGGATGTGGCACAGAATATGTCCCTTGGGCTATCAAAGGGCTACATCTATGGAGCATCTAGAGCATCTCTTACAAAACAGAATTTATTTCTGCTCTCATCACCGTTGACTGCTTTGTTTAATAAGCACTTACACCATGCAGTCATCACTTCTTGTCATGGAGATCATTATGAAGTTTCTGATCAGTTCAGCCCTTGTGCTCTAGGGATCAATGCCTGGTCTCATAGTGAGTCAGTTTTCTTTGTTTCAACAAAGAAAGGGTTGGGTTGCTGCTGAAAAACTATAAGGAAAAGGCATTTTAAAGAGGAATTTGAGCATTTGGAGAGCTGAGGCATAGCTGGGCAAAGCTGGAAAGGCCATGGCAGTACAGGGCTGGAGGAATGAGGTGTGAAGATAGGTATAAAAGGAAACTGCAGGATTGGGTAGAGGAAAAAGTGATGGGATTATGGGAGCAAAGGTGTGGAACATGTTAAATGTGAGAGGCAAGACTGGAAAGTTTTCCTAGTTGTCCTTGGCAGGAAAGGGGGATGGATTGGGTCAGGGTGGAGTTTGGCAGCAGAGACCCAAGGCCAGCTCAGCTGTGGGGAACACTGCAAACCTTGTAGGGGAAGGAGGTGAGTTACAGTCAGCAACAGTGGCAGGAGGAAGTGTCAGTGCCCTTCAAGCTGAGCTTTGTCCTGATGTGTCTGGAAGCTGCTTGGTTGGGCAGACTCTCCTCTGGTGGTTGAGAGGCCACGTGGGGCCCCTTGGGCTCCCTTTGAGGCCTCCCAGCCCCGGGGTGGGCTGGAGCTGAAACGCAGCTTTTCAAGGGCTTTTATCCTTTTCCCCAAAGGTACAAAGAGCAGATAAGGGAGAGCTGATCTCTTTTCTGTGCCTTTGCTTTGAGGCTTTGGAAGAAGTGCTGAATGTGTGCACCAGAGCCTTTTCAAGGCAAGCTGGGATGTTCATCTTCCAGCTGGATTTCTTTTATTTGGAAAAGGAGCTTCTCATCACAGACCATCTTTTCAATAATTCTCCTAAAATCAGCCCCTTTTCTGCACTGCTTGACTCCCTTGACTGCTGATGTTTGTGCTTTCAGGGAACTGTGCCATTGGGTTCTTGTTCATGCTGCTGCTGAGGCTCAGCACAGTGCTGGGGTTCCCCAGGAGCCTCTTGGTCTCAGTGAATCCCCCCTTGTGATGCTTTGGCGGGGTCAGCATTCCCAGCCCTAGTGGCTCTGGCTGGCTGCAGGCCCTGAGCTGGGGGAAGATTTGGGGAATGGTTTGAACTCTTGAGGCAGGGCTCATTGTAGGTTGTGCAGTGAGCCCCAACCACAGTCCAGGGTCTCATCTGAAGGTGATACCCAGACTACACTGACAGGTATCATTGTTGGATATAATCCTTTCAATGACTGAAAGGCTTCAGGGAGGCATGGACTGCTGTTTTCCTCTCAGCTGGGACTGAGCAGCAGCTTCAATCCAGGGCTTTGTGGATGTTCAGCACTGTTGCCCTGTTGTTGGGAACAGCAGGGCTCTCTGCAGAGAGCTGGGGAGTGCTGTGCAGCTCTGGCCTCCTGCCTCTGTACCCTCCATCTGCCTTGGCTCTCTCTCCTGTTCCCTCTTCCCTGGGTGGCTGCCACGACGAGGGGTGCTTGGGCGTAATTTGTACCAAAATACACACTGTTAATATCACTGGGGTGGAAAACTGGAGTGTGTCATGCTGGCTGCAAACAGCCAGCTTGGAGACAGGCAGCAGCCTTGGGCAGTACATCCCGTGGTGTGTGCACAGGCTGTTTGCAGTGTCTGGAGAATGCAGCACTGTTGTTAGCCCGGCACCCTGACCAGCCCAGCCAGGTCTTCAGTGCCTAACCCAGTGTGGCCAAAATGGAAAGGCTTATTCCTCCCACTCTGGAACAGCAGAGCACAAGAGGAGTCTAAAGCAAGCTGAGTGCCATTGGATCTCGTTGCTTTGATGGTATACACTTGCTGTCCTGGTTAAAAGCATCAGACTTGCAGCAATCAGTAAGAAAGAAGGTCTTGGGAGACATATTTCATGTTTTTGTCTTGCTCCCTTTCCTGGCAGATATTTATTACACTTTATTTCTCTTGGAAATCTGGCAGGAGTAAACCACATGAAGTGTATGTGTCAAAAGCCTGTAGCTTCCCAACAGAAAATACACTTTGTATTAGAGGACTCATTCCCTCTTGCCAAATAAAACAAGAAAATATTTTCTTCTGGATGTGACTTGAGTTTCCTACATCAAGCATGCCAGACTGGTGGGAATTTTTGAATTTGTCCTGAAGCTGCTGGGCTAATACATAGGCTGAGCATTTTTCAGCCCCCTCCTGAAGAGGCAGCAGTGAAGGGTGGGAGAGAGCAGAAGGAAAGGGCTGGCTTAAGGTCTGGTTAAGGTGCTGTGTAGAGGCCTGAATTTCCCTGGCTTGGCCTCTTCCTTCCTGTTCTTTGCTTTGTTGTTTTGTTGGGTTTTTTCCCCCAGATGGCCAACCATGCTACCCAAATGCACCTGTGTTCCATGGGAGTCAACATTTGTGGGAGTTTATAAGCCTTGATTTCTTTGTGCCTCCATTCTCCATCTGTGAAATGTTTTGTTCTGTTGGGGACAGCTGACAGTTTGCCCAGGGTTTGGGCAGATAACAAGGACCCATAGCATTTTGCCAGCAGCTCAAGTGAGAAGAGACAGGGTGCTGAGAAGCAGTTAGAGCAATAAGGGTCTGTGCTCCATAGCTCTCCCCCACATGCTGTTAAACACCACAGCAGCTTGAAGTTACCAGCCTGTTTTGCCTCCAACACTTTCTGGCAGCATCCCTCAAGGCTCTGACCTGCACTCGTGGGGATGCAGGCGGTGTTGCATTGCTCTGCAAGTTCCTAGTTGCACTGTAACCTTATGTGCTCCCACTTATTAGTTGTACCAGGATAACTTGGTTACAAATCTTTGTGGGAGGAAATCTCTCTATTTTCAAGCCAGAAAATTATTTTAGAAACATTTACATACTGCAAATGTAGACTTCTGCATGTGAAGCCGATGTTTGAGGCTTAGAGGTTTTGCCAGTTGGCTCATCTGGGGTAGCAGATGTTGGTGCTTTTCCTCTCGCCTCAAGCTGTAGCTGTATTGCTGGCAGCTCCAAGCTGGGACTTGTTGTGCCAAGGTAAGGAAAACCCCTTGCAGAACGTGCCTGCTTGTCAGCCAGTGCCCCAGGGAGGGGCCATGGGGCTTTGTGTCCTGTGTGGGGTGGGCACTGGGCTCCACAGGCCACTGCTGTGTGTTTCCTCAGTGCTACCTTCCCAGCTTTGCCAACAGCAGCAGCTCTGCCACTCGCCTTGGACTCTGTAAAACAAACAGGGGGTCAGAACAGGCTCCTGGGCATGGGGCAGTTCCTGCTGACAGGTCTTTGGGGATTATCTGTGCCCTTCCCCTCCGTATAGGGAGCTCCTGGCAGGCAGTTCCTGTCAACGTGGAAGGAGGGAGCTGCCACCCCACGGTGTAGGTGGGTTCAGAGAGATGCTGCTCCCACAGACTCTGTGATGCAGCAGAGAAGGCAGGTTCCTTTCTTATGCTGTCCTAAATCAAATTTTTACTTGTGCTGCTGGAGTCCAGCATGTGCCTTATCACAGCTGTTGACTCAGAAATTGGTTTCAGGGGTTGCCTGGCTCTTCTAGCTCTGGAAGCCACTGGTGCTGGAGAGCTCGACCTGAAAGGCCAAGATGGGAAACCCCTTCGTGTTTAGAGATGTGGAACTCTTTCTAGACCTTTCTGGGGAGAAAAAATGCCTTTTAATGACTATTCTCACCTGTGTTTGGAACAATAAGTAAACGTGAGCAAGTGATGTGACCACTGTTGCTGGTTGCAGCTGCTCCTCATCAGCACAGGTGTCTGCTTGGTGGGAGGCACATAGCTGGTAGGAGAAATAGGTCAGTGTGAACCTATGCCTCTAATTAATTAATTAATTTCTTTATTAGAGGCATGGTGGTGAGGACAGAGCCCTGTTCCTGGTTCTGCAGTGCCCCATTGACTGGCCTTGAGTCTGTCTTGGCCCTAGTTTTGTTGCCATGGGGGAGGATATGCTGTTTCTCTTTGGAGCTATTTCTGTTTTGTTCCTTCCAAGATCCTGCTGTTGCCTTTCTGGGAACGGTATGTCTCAAGCAATGTATTGTTATCCCCCGGGCCTCAAGAAAATCCTCATTTCTATCTCCAGGAAAATAAACGTGTATTAGCTCCAAAATACAAACCAGAACAGAGCAGTACTTTTCCACCAGGAAAATTTTTCTCTCTTGCCAGTGTAGTTTTTTTTGTGTGTGAATAAATACATTTTTAATAACCCTACGGGTGTGATTTAGGCTACTGTTCACTGAAGGCTACCCACAGAGTTGCGTAACCTATGGGAAGATGAATTATAACTTAGTTTAGTTCATATCAACCATTTCTTTGCTATCCTCTTGATGCTCCTGGCAGAGTGGGTTTAATTTAGCAACTCATTTCCTGGAGGAGGGAACTGATTTAATTTCACCCCAAGTTATTGAGCAAAGGTGTGATGTGGAGTTCTATGAAATGTAGAAAGATAAGGTCTGGTTTTTATACTTCTTCTTTCCCCTTTGTGAACTCTTCTGTAGCAGAGGTGCCCACCAACAGCAGTAAGTGCTTTTTGATAATGCATTTGTGTGATAAAGGTGTTAGAGAGGGTGTCCCACTTCTGCTGAATTCCCAGTGCTCTCTCTGAGCCCCTTGTGTTCCCTTGCCCTTCCTGGGATTCCTGGAGATCCACCCCATGCAATGCCATGCCTCCAGCTTTCTCTGCATCCCATCAACCTCCTTCCACTGCTGTGCCCTTTCATTTTTGTGGGTGAGCTCTCAGACCCCACCGGGCTGGGCAGCTCTGGTGCTCACTTCTGCCTCTCACGCTGCCTTTGCCTTGCCCCAGTGTCCAGAACCAGGTGGATGAAGTCATCGATGTCATGCAGGAGAACATCACCAAGGTGATCGAAAGGGGCGAGCGGCTGGATGACCTGCAGGACAAATCAGGTGTGATGTCAAACACAGCTCTGCTAGCCTGGTCCCCGGGCTGCTGCACCAGGTTAACCTGGTTCAGTTCTGAAACTGAAAGCACTTAATGTCAGACCTGGGCTTACCTTTCTGTCCTTCCTGAGAGCGGTGTTGCTCAGCCTTGCGCTGCAGATCTGACTTTCTGCTGACTCTCTCCCCACCTTTACCTGCTGCTCTGTGCAGAGGCATTAGTTTGGAGGTGTCTGGGTGCTGGGATCTAGCTGGTCCTCCAGGCAAAGGTAGATTGGTCTGTCTTCTGGCACTGTCCACTGGCTTGCAGAGCAGGTTCCTGTCCTCAGAGAGCAGCCAGTAGAGAGCGAGCACAGTGGGACTCTGTGTGCTCTGGTGAAGGGCGTCACATTGCCCCTGCTGTGGCTTTGGTGAATCATGCTGTGGTTGGGTCTTTTACTGCATAGCACTCAGTGGAGTTAGAACAGGTGAGTGGGTGCTCTGACAGTGTGTGCACCACTGAACTGACTCTCTTTCCTTTTGCAGACAGTTTATCAGACAATGCAGCAGCTTTTAGCAAAAGAGCCAAGCATCTCCGGAGACAGATGTGGTGGCGAGACTGTAAGGTGAGCAAGGAGGGGAACAGGCAGGGCTGGTGTTGTGGAAGGGTGGTGACTTGCCTGCCCCTGGGAGGAGGTGGAGAAGCTCTGCTTCCTAGCTGAAAACATGCTGGGAGGCAAAAGCCTCCTTTCAGGTGGAAACAGCTACCTCTGGCACCCTGTGTAAGGTGCCTGTGTGCTCCTCTTGCAGATGAAGGCGATCATAGCGATGGTGGTGATGATTCTCCTGCTCGTGATCATTGGTGAGTAGCTCCACAGCACCCCAGCCATATCTGGCGTGGACATAGTGGTGGCACTCCCTGCTGTGAGTGACACCGTGGTGCTGTTGTCCCTGAGGGACAGCACCTGAGCCACTCCATGGGCTCCACTCTGCCTTAAGTCACCCTATGGGGCACCTGCAGAGCATTCTGTGCTCTTCTGCTAAGGGTGCGTGCAGAGGAGCAGGCTCAAACTGAGTCCTGCTGACTGTCACCAAAGAAAGCCAGCAGTGCCCACCTAACCTTGTACTGACCCAGGGCTGGCACTGACTGATCCCAAGGCAAGTGGGAGTACATGGAAAAGCTTCAGTCTAGAGCAGTGTCTTCCAGAAACATCTCTACATGTATCAGCGACCTCGCAATGAGCCTGCTGTGTACAAATGCTCTTCCCCAAGTTGATGTGCTGCTTAATTTCCATCAAGTAGCTGTTGTGGCTTTGCCATGGGTCCCTTCCCATGCTCTCTGCCTTTCTTGGAGCTCCCCAGAGCAGAGATGTCACTGCTTTCCCTACCAAATAGCTCATAATGACCAGAGCATGTGTCCTCCAGGCAGGAATAATTGATCCCTCTGCCTGCAGAATAACAGTGCAGCTCTTCTGTGCCACTGGGGTCTGGAGGGTTTTCCTCCCTCTGAGGTGTCCAGGGACAGTTCTGTAACTGTTCTTGTTCATTCAGCAAAGCCCTTGTGGCCTGTTGTTCTTCTAACACACAGTCTGCAGTGGGAGAGGCAAAGCTGGCAGCTGGGTTGAGAGAGAGACTGATGGAAAATCCCATCTGGTTAATTTTGGGAAGCTGGAAGGAGATGAAGGTAGCAGGATATGTTCTCTAGCATGTGCACAGACAGCAGATTGCTTTAGCTTGGGGCTGGGAACACACTTCTGCTCACAGCTGCTGGGTGTTAGTCACTGCAGAAATGATGGGACTCCCTGGCAGGGATGGGTGTGTGGTGAGAGCTTCTCTCTTTGTGTTTTGCAGTCCCCATAGTCCTGAAGTACCGTTCCTGACAGGGCAGCTGGAGGCTTCGCTGGAGCTGCCTCTGGGATTACCAAACTGCTGTGTAATTTAAGTGAGATATCTGTATATAGCTTGGAAGTTGTTTTTTTTCTCCTGGGAGCAGGAGGTGGTGGCAAGCAGCCAGTTCTAAGGGAGCGTTTTGAGAACTACCAAACAACCCTGTTCCTGCTGTCCGACTTTTTTTTATATAACACAAGATTTAGATCCCAAACCACCTGTTTTGTGGAATTCTGGGTCTCTGGTTTGGAGCTGGCTACTTGCCCCTATGGTCTATCTGTATATGTGCCTGAGTTGTAATATTAATTATAATAATAATAATAATATGGTCTGAGCAGCTCCCTGCTGCCTTCTGTGGAAGGCAGAGGGGACTCTGTCTTTGAATCAGAGAAAAGGAGGGGATAAATGTCTGAAGGGAAATACACCAGTATATTATAGGGAACTGATTCTTTTGAGGACAGCTGCAAGGGTGTTGTTTTTCTCTTGTTCAAAAAAAAAAAAAAAAAAGAGAAAAAAT
>VYXF01006515.1:355713-375783 GCA_013397295.1 Polioptila caerulea | reverse complement strand
AAAAAATGAAATTAGATATTACAGTCCAGAAGACTTTCTGGTCCTGCAATGGGAATGCACAAGCTTAGTGTTTTCAGTATTGCTGCTTACAGCTGTGACTAAAGACATTCCAGTAAACCTATTTTTGACTGTACATGTGGACTTCTTGCACATCTTCATAAAGTTTTGGAGGACATTCAGGGCTCTCCAAGGCTGGGAGTCCCTATTTGTGTGTGTTCTTAACCAAAAGCAAGAAATGTGTGTAAAACCCAGCAAGCAGCACAATTATATAAAGACACATCTGGAGAACCCATCCACAGTGAACAAGCCCAGTTCATATTCAGAGCCCTTCCCCATGATGTGTTGGTTGTGGTCCTGAATGGCAGCTGATTTTGCTTCCTGGTGATGCAGTGGGGTGGGGATTATTCCCAGACATGGGCACTGGGGAGCTGTAGGGACCCCTGTGCTGGAGTGAACAGGAACTGAGCTCCTCTATCCATGGGTGGGACTGTGATGTTTCAGCTGTGTCCAGCCTTGGTCTCAAGTGCTGCTGGCAATTCTGTCAGCCCTTTATTTTTGAGAGCCTTCTGCTTTCCAGCCCTGAGCCTGGCACTTCAGCTGAGCTAAACTCTTTTGGTTCTCTTTTTGGTCCTTCCTGATGAGAGAAGCATTGTCCTGCTAAGCACGTATGAAATAATTCTGGAGAGGGGAAATGGTGCCCCAGGGAATTTCCAGTGCCACGTCCCAGCTTCCTCCTCTGACCCTGCCCCCAGGACCTTGTGCAGTTTCCACCAGTGCTGCCCCATGCAGAGAAGGGGATTAGGAGTGAGCACGGCACCCTGGAGGGCTGCATGTGATTACAAGCTCCCAGCTGGAATATAAACAGGGCTTTCCCCCTCTGCCAGACCTGACCTCCCCAGGTGGGAATCAGGAAGGCAAGCTGAGTTTTCCCTCCTGAAGTACAGGCTGTTTTTAACATCACACACAGTGGAAGGGACAAAAGTCATCCTGCCTGTGCCTTTGGCCACTCTCTGCCTGCAAGGGATGGTGAAGGTGGGTGAGGAGGGACTGAGTTTGTCTCCAGGGGTGCTGCAGATCTTGCTGAGCTGTTTGCTGGCAGAGCTGTTTGGTACCAGGTCCTGCCAACTGCAAAGTGAGTTAATTCACTCCTGCTGCTGCAGAGCCCTGCCAGTGCCTCTGCCTTTCTCCTCCAGCCTTGCCTTTGCTGCTGCTGCTGTCACCACAGCAGGACCTTGGTGCCACAGAAGTCCTGTTCAGAAACACAGCAGGAATAGAATTTGCTAAGCAAGTTTTATAGATTTTTTTTTTTCCCCCACAAGGTTGGAAGACCATTAGAAATGTCTGCTCTTGGGGTGGAACAGAGCAGTCCTCCACATATTCCTTTGGTATTGTGGTTTTAAGTTGCAGCCTATGCTGTCCCACCCTGGACTGGTGGCAGAGAGAACTGCAGTCAGCAGAAAGAGCTGTTGTTTCCAGCAGTGTCTGCATGCTTGGGGATTGGTTTTCACTTAGGAGATGTTATGAAGGAGATTTTACAACAAAAACAACTCCTTTGCCCAAGCTCTGGGTCTGTTTTACCCATTCCTGCATTGTGCAGAGGACAGACCATCAGCTGCTGTTCTCCACGGTATCTTTTGCACAGGGAATAGCACCTTCTGGCAAAAACAGAGCATTCCTCCTCCCGGGATTGCTGGTGGGAGCCTGCGGTGTGACCCCGGGTCCCCATGCCTGAGGGAAGAGGGGCTGCAGGGATGTGGCACCGGTGCCGAGAGGCCTCCTGGCCATGGCAGCCGGGCAGCCCGGGGAGAAAGAAGTCCCTCCTGAGGAGTCCCCAGGCAAAGCAGGAGCTTTGGTAGGGTCTGGCAGTGAGGAGGGGCCTGGCTACACAGTGGGCGAGCTGGGACTCTCCTGGCCTGCACTGACCTGTTTCTGCAGGGCTTCACACTGGCCCCGTGGACAGAACTCTTGACTCGAGGCCTGGAGCTTTTGCTGCAGCCACCAGCTGGTCCTGCATTCACCCGACATGCAGGGCAAGGAAAGCTGCCACAGGCCAAGCCCTCAGTGCACTGCCCTGAGGTGCTAGAACTGGGTGTTGATCGGGTTTAGGTTCAAGTCCCTGAACTTAAACCTGCTGGGGTTACCCTGGGCACAGACGTTCCCAAGGGACAGCTCTGGCTGTGAGAGGCACCATCAGCAGCAAACCAACAACGACGCAACTTCATTGCTCCGACACAGGAAACCTGCTGACAGAGAGCGCAGAGACTCAACAGAGTTTGGAGCACAATGCCCTTCCCGACTCCCCAGCTACAGCGAATTGTACTGCGGGAAAACGGGCGGCGTAAACAGGGCCGGGGCCGTGAGGGGGGCGGGCTGCCATGATGACTCGCCCCGCCCCCGCGCNCCCCCCTCGCAAAGTTGGCCGGGCGGCTGTTCCCGCCTCATTGGCGTGGGCGGACGCCCTCCCCATTGGCCGAGCGCTGCGGGGCGGGCGCGCTCGCCATTGGCCGAGAGCTGCGGGGCGCGGCAGCGCGGTGAGTGCTGATTGGCGGCTGGACGCGCAGGGGCCGCGCGCGCGGTCAGCATGGCGGCGCCGGCGCGGCGGAGCGTCGTGTTCGTGACCGGCAACGCCAAGAAACTGGAGGAGGTGAGGGCGGCGGGACCGCGGGCTGGCCGGAGGGTTTGCCTTCCTCCCTCCCTCTTCACTCCCTTCTCCCTGCGCAGGTCACGCAGATCCTCGGAGACTCCTCTCCCTACACGCTGGTGGCGAAGAAGATTGACCGTAAGTTGTTGGCAGGGCAGGGCCTGGCGGGATGCGGCGACTCGGCCCGGCCGCCTGCTCAGCAGCGCTCCATCCGTGTGTCTGCAGTGCCCGAGTACCAGGGGGAGCCGGACGAGATCTCGGTGCAGAAGTGCCGCGAAGCTGCCCGGCAGGTCACTCGCTCCTTCCCCTTTCCCGGCGGGATGGGTCTGGAGGGACCCCAGGCAGGGGCATTGAAGCATCCGACCCGGCCCTCGCTGGCCTCGCTGTTCTCCCATCACCTGGCTGTTCTGGTTTATACTGTGTCCTTCTAGCAGCGGGAGGTCACGGGAGCTCCTTCAGTCCCGGCCCGGTGGCTGCAGACAAAGAGTTTTATGTCTGCTGAACATTCCAGAGCTGTCTCTGCATGGGTGTCTTGAAAGAACCAAGCGAGGGCTGAGACTGGAGAAAAATGCAGGCATGCCTCTGGAACACAGGCTTTCCCTTTCCTTGTCCTCCAGCATGGCAGGGAGTGTTCAGCTCTGCTCGGACTCCTCCATGTGGAACCTTCCCTGCTGTTCTTCAGCCTCTCTGGCCTGCCTGGGGAGTGTTTGATTGTGGGTTTGATTGTGTCTGTCTGGTGTGTGCTGCCTTGGAGCTCCAGTGGAACCATGAGGATGGGATAGAGCAAGGGAGTGGGTTTGGAGGCAGTGCCTTCCTTTAGGTGTAATGTTTTTCTTCTCTTGGGCTGTCCCTGTAGGTTCAGGGACCTGTTATAGTGGAGGACACCTGCTTGTGCTTCAATGCCCTGGGGGGCCTTCCAGGACCCTACATGTAAGTAGGAGGGAGGCTGTTTCCCCTTTCACCTGCCAGGGTTAGGAGCACAGGCTGGCTGGGTGGGCTCCCACTCCAGGAGCCCTGGGGTCAGGGAGGTGATTGCTGCTCTGTGCCCTGCTCTTCGTCCTGCATCCCAGGGGCTGGGCTGGAGTCTTTGAGCCCTGCTGTAAGTCATGGAGCAGGGATGGAGAGACAGACCTGGGGGGTTGGATCTGGTTTCCAATCTGTGGTGCTTGTTCTGGCAGCTTGGGAACCTGTCCAAAGTGCAGGCTCTGTGCAATAAAGGCACCAAGCCTTTCAGCAGGACTCTGGCACGAGTGCCCCACAGGGATGGCTTTAATCCAGAAGATAGCAAAGTTATTACACATTTATATGGACTCTAGGATGCAGTAAATTAAATACCCCACTGCTGTTCAGTACATCCCCTTCAGCTTAAGAGATAAGTCTGTCCTTCCTGGTAAATAGTCTAGAATGAGTGATCTTCTAGAACATTGAGAGGGATTCAAAGGTCTATGAAAATTTAAGCAACAGTGTCACAAGGATGTCTGTATTTCTGAGATATAATAGCAAAAATGGATCTTCCCTCTTCCCTTCCTTTTCAGAAAATGGTTCCTGGAGAAACTCAAGCCAGAAGGTACTGCCCTCATGGTACTGCTCTGTGTGCAACCCACTCCTTTGCCCCTGAAGTGGCTCCCTGCCCATGCTGGGGGAACCAACACATTCCTCGAGCCTGTGCTGTGCCCTCCTTCCCAGGATGTCTTTTTTCTTAGTAGTTTCATCCCTGAATTCCCAGGCTTCTGCCTCTGCGGGGCTTGTGGGAGCATCATGTTTGTCCTCACTGTGACCTGAAAGACCTCCTGTTCCCTGTGGCTTCAGGGCAAGCCCCTCTCCACTAATGTATGCTCCTCTCCCCTGCTGTGCCCTGATCCTGCAGTTCAGAGTGTGACTGCAAATCCTGTGCTGCTCTCATTAACATGGACATTGAACACTTTCACCAGGGGCTTTAGTCCTTCCTGGTTCTGCATACTCGGTTGCTTCCTCTCCCAAATTCACAGCAGGGCTCTGGAGATGAGATCTGAGGCTCTGGCTTCAGTCACAGCGGGGATCCTGCCAAGGACATCCTGGCGCTTGAGCTTTGTCACCTCCTGTGGTGGTTGGGAATGCCATGCCCGGAACGCTCCCTCCCTCTATCCGTGCCTGGGTGGGTGTGCTGTGCTCCCAGGGAGCAGCAGCAGCTCCAGGTCCCTTCTGTGTCCCTCAGGCCTGTACAAGCTGCTGGCTGGCTTTGAGGACAAGTCTGCCTACGCGCTCTGCACCTTCGCCTTCAGCAGCGGGAACCCGGAGGAGCCAGTGAGGCTCTTCAAAGGCCGGACCCAAGTAGGTGGGGTGTGCCTGGGGAAGGCAAGGTGCTGAGGGAGGAGGGCTCTGGTGTCAGTTTTACAGCAGCACTGGCTCTGCCAAGGACCATTTTGGTGGCCTCTGGGTCGCTGAATGTTGGGAGCAGCCTTAGTGAGAGCACAGCCGGTGGGAGGTGGGTGCTGAGGGTGCAGCCCTCTGTTCAGTGGTGCTTGCTGAACTCTGCACTCTGTCTCCTCAGCCCCTATCTCCCCCTGCCAGGGCTGTATTCAGGTACAGTTCTTAGCTCTGTTATGTGGAGAGCTCAAAGCACCGTTAGCAAAAGGCAGCGTGAGTTTGGAGCTGCGAGTTTTGGTCACAGCCCGGGGAGGAGCTGGGAATGGGGACAGCACCCTGCAGAGCCCGTGGTGGCTGCAGTGCGAGCTGTGGCTGCGTGTCTCGGTCTGTCTTTGAAATGTAACTGCAAGGGAAGTGCAGTCTTGAAGGGCTTTTTGTGTTTCCTCCTGGCAGGGACTGATAGTGGAGCCCAGGGGCCCTCGGGATTTTGGCTGGGATCCCTGCTTTCAGCCAGAGGGATACAATCAGACGTAAGTGCTGTTTTACCTGCAGCTCTTTATGTAAGGCAAACCTCGGTCAAGGGTGTCCAGAGGAACTTGCTTGTGAGGAAGGGCATCAGGGAGAATTGTCCTCCTGGATCAGCACAGGGTGGGTGATGGGAAACCCCCAGGACAGGTGGTGGGTGATGAGAAACCCCCAGGACAGGCGTTGTGTCACTACAGATGCCCCACTGAGCCAAGCAGGGAGGCAGAGGAGGAGCTCTCGGTGCTGTAGTGTCTCTGCTCCTGACGCTTGTGGTTCCTCTGCCCTGCAGCTACGCTGAAATGCCCAAGGCGGTGAAGAACTCCATCTCACACCGGTACAGGGCGCTGAGCGAGCTCTCAGCCTTCTTTCTTCAGAGTGCCTCGACAGAAGCCCGCCCTGCTCCCAGCTAGCGCCAGCTGTGGGCTCACACAGCCACAGAGAGTCGTTGGGGTCGGAAAGGCCCTCTGGAGATGCCCTCGGTGGGTGATGTGCATGCCCCAGGCAGTCCCGGCAGAGACTCCCTGCGCTGCGGGATTCCATTAAAGCTGCTCCCTTGGAACCCGCCGCTGCCTCCTTCGCTCTTTTGTTGCTTCGGTAGTGCCGCAGAGCCCGGCGGCCGTGGGCGTTAAAGCTGCACCCTTGGGATTCGGGGGCGGCTTCGGACCGGAGTCGGCACCGGGCGGGGGCGCGCCGGGACCGATGCGCGCTCCCGATGCGCGGGGGCGCGCGGAGCCGGCGGCCAATGGGGAGCGGCNCAAGGGGGAGCGGCCGGGGCGGGGGCAGCCAAGGGGGAGCGGCCGTGGCGAAGGCAGCCAATGAGGAGCGGCCGTGGCGGAGGCAGCCAATGGGGAGCGGCCGTGGCGGAGGCAGCCAATGGGCGGCGGGCGCGCCGGAAGCGGTCAGCGCGGGGGCCACGTGGGGCCGCGGCGGGAGCGGGGCCCGGGGCAGGGCCCGGCCGGCCATGGAGCTGCTGCCCCGCAGCCCCGCCGAGTTCGGCTCCGCAAGCTACTGGGATCGCTTCTTCCGTCAGCGCGGGCAGCGGCCCTTCGAGTGGTACGGGGCCTTCCCGGAGCTCTGCCCCGTTCTGCACAAGTATGTGCGGCCCCGCGACAAGGTGAGCCCCGGCTGTGTCCCCTCCGGGCTCCTCCTGGGCGGCGAGCTCTGAGGTTGTTTTACCTGGAGAAGAGGAA
This sequence comes from Polioptila caerulea, assembly GCA_013397295.1. NCBI lineage: Eukaryota > Metazoa > Chordata > Aves > Passeriformes > Certhiidae > Polioptila > Polioptila caerulea. Next base: position 369,081 of record VYXF01006515.1, on the reverse strand, counting down.
GCTCAGGCTTATCGCTCTCCGCAACTCCCTGAATGGAGGTTGTAGCCAGCTGGGGGTTGGCTTCTCCCAGGAAACCAGCAGCAGGATGAAAGGACATAGTCTTAAGTTGCGCCAGGGAAGGTTTAGGGCGGACATTCGGAGGATGAATTTCTTCACAGAAAGGGCGCTTAGACATTGGAATGGACTGCCTAGAAAGAGGTGGTGGGGTCACCGTCCCTGGAGATGTTTAAGAATAGACGGGATGTGGCACTCAGTGCCGTGGTCTGGTTGGCACGGTGGTGTTTGGTCATCGCTTGGACTCCGTGTTCTCAGAGGTGTTTTCCAGTCTAATTAGTTCTGTGTGCGAGGTCTGACACTGATGATGTGAATCCCCCAGTGTGCCTTAGCAAGAGGACAGGAGAGAGCCCTGGGTGGGTCTGTCTGGAGAGCTCTGGGGGTTAAAACACCGGGGTAATTCTCAAAAAATGTGCATCCGATGCATCACTTCTTTGCTCATGGGACTCTTCTCTGTGGACATGTTATCTTAGGCCACGGAGAGTGAGTTTGCAGACCCTGAGGGGGTGGTTTTCACGGAGGGCTCCCAGACACATCTGATGTTTGCTCCTCAGATGGGGAGGGTGAGCTGTTTCCAGGATGTTCTCACCATCACGCTGCTCTCAGGTTCTCGTGGTGGGCTGTGGGAACTCGGAGCTGAGCGAGCAGATGTACGACGTGGGGCTGTGCGAGGACATCGTCAACATCGACATCAGCGACGCCGTGATCCGCCAGATGCGCCAGCGCAGCACGGCCACGAGGCCCAGGATGAGCTACCTGCTGATGGACATGCTGCACATGGACTTCCCTGAGGCCCACTTCCAAGTGGTCCTGGACAAAGGCACGCTGGATGCCCTGCTGACCGATGGAGAGGAGGCCACTTTAGCCAAGGTGGACCAGATGTTTGCTGAGATCAGCCGGGTCCTGCAGGTGGGCGGGCGCTACCTCTGCGTCTCCTTGGCTCAAGGCCACGTGCTGAAGAAAGCCGTGGAATACTTCTCCCAGGAAGGCTGGGTCGTGCGTGTCCACCAGGTGGCCAGCAGTGGGGACAAGCAGCAGTTTGTCCTGCCGGTCTTTGTGTATGTCATGACAAAGTTCAGAAAGATCCCTGGCTCAGCAGCACAGATCCTGGAGATCTGCCCTGAGGATCAGGACAAGCCGATGCGGGTGGAGAGTGCGGAGCAGCTGGTGGCAGCAGTGAAGGACAGGCAGCATTATGCTCTGCTCTGCAGCCAGATCAGCAAAACCCCCTGCAAGGAACAGGTTTCCTTGGATCTGTGTGACAAAGAGAGCAGGAAGCCTCGCTACACGCTGCACGTGGTTGACAGCCCCTCAGTGAAACCTTCCCGGGACAATCACTTTGCCATCTTCATCAGTGAGTACAGCCTGTCCAGGCTGCAGTCAGGTGGTTGCCCTGGCTAGGAGCTGCAAAACAGCCAGCCCTTCAGGGCCTGTTGAATCTGGGGCTGGAGAGGGAAACAAGTCACCTGTGTGGGGCTCGGTTAATATTTCAGTCCTGGCTTTGCAGTGGGATATGTGCGTGCCTGGCGGTGCAAGCAGAGATCTGGCACAGAGCTTGTTGGGCAGAGGGACCCTGCCTGCCCTGCCTCCAGGGTGGTGATTTCTGCCTGGATGCTGGTGACAGCCAAGTTAGCACATTGCAGCCAGGGAGGCATCGCTGCTCTCTCTGGGTTTCCTGGCTTGCAGGGCCAGACTGCTGGGGCTGTACCCATAGAGATGTGTCAGCCTCTGCCAGCAGCACTGCTCCTTCCCTGCATGCCTGCAAAGCTTGAGCCTAGCACAGCCTGGAGATAGGTCAGCAGCCTGTTTGACACCCCCTTCTAATGAGATGTGGCTTTTCCAGCTTTTTGCATGAGCCTGCCCAAAACAGGGGGGATCCTGCCTCTTTTGATGGTCGGAGCGCGGGGTCGTTCGCTGTGGCTCCTCCCACAGAGGCTCGAGGGCCAGGAGCAGCCCAGGCTGATGGCAGCCCCTTGTGCAGTCCCCCAGGGCAGAGAAACCGAGTGGCTCTTTGGGACAGAGGAAGGGCGGAGGCAGCTGGCGGCCAGCGCGGGCTTCGGGCGCCTGCTCACGGTGGCCCTGCACAGGGAGCAGCACTACGAGGGCATGGCCGGCATCCAGGCGGAGCTGTCGGAGAAGGTGATGGAGCTGGCCCCGCCGGGCCTCCCTGCCCGCCAGCAGGTGAGCCCCCACTGCCCGGCCCCCTGGCTGGGCTGCCCGAAACACGGCCGGGCTGGCTCCCTGCCAGCAGGGAAACCCTCTTCTCCAAGGGAAGAAGCAGCAAGGCGTGAGCTGGGTGCCTTGGTGGGCAGGAGATGGGCTTCAGGTGCAGCAGCTTCTCTTGGCTTTCCTTCCAGCTGCCTGCTTGTGTTTGCAGGCAGGATTTGGGTGCTTGTGTGGTAGATTTAGTGTGAAGTCCTTGCCCTTCAAAACCCAGCATCCCAAGAAAAGCAGAGATCCTGAAACGCTGAAAGCATCCAGCCCATCTTAATCCTGGCTTTAACTTCTGTTTCTTCTGTCTTCTCCTTCCTGCCCCAACTCCACACATCTGAGGTCTTGCGAAAAAATGTTGCTGTGTTTGCTCCCTCTATTCTCTGTGTTGGGAGTGAATCTAGTGGAGATCCCCAGCTCCACTGTGGCATCCCACCGTTCCTCTGTTGTGTCTGCTTTGTCCTGGCTCTGTAGCCACAGTCAGGACAGTGGGAATGCCAGGCTGTCTTCCTGTAGCCTTTCCTCCTTCACAGCAGCCCCTGTCCTCCCTGCAGGTGCCCTTCCTGTCTGTGGGAGGGGACATCGGGGTGCGGGCAGTGCGGTGCTGTGACACCAGCCCCCTGAGCGGGGAGTTCGTCGTGGAGGATGTGAAGGGAAACGGCACCTCCTACTTCCGCCGCCTCATCTTCCTCCAGAACAGGAACGTGGTGCAGTCAGAGGCTCGGCTCTTGGCCCCCACACCTCTCCCAGGTACATGGGGCAGGAGCCAAGGCTGATTTTTTGGGGTGACAGAGAGTGAGAGCAATACAGGAAGAAGGTAGAAGTCCTGCTGGGACTGCCTGTCATGCCCCAGAGCAGCCCTGGGAGTGTTTTTACACTGTGGGTCGGACAGGGCTGGGGGTGGCTAGTCCCCAGAAAGCACCTCCATCTCCCCCCTCGCCTTACTGGCTGGTGTCTCCTGTTACTCAGGCCAGAAGAAGCGGAGGAAGGACAAGAAGAAACCCAGCCCCACTGAGCCACCTGGAGCCATTGACAAGAGCTACCTGTGCTGTGAGCACCACAAGGCCATGGTTGCGGGGCTCTGCCTGCTGGGGGGCCCCGACGCCCTCCCAGGTGACGAGGCCAGCAGTGGGAGGCTGTGCTGGGGGCAGGTGTCCCCACACCACAGCCCCTTGGGGAAAGGCTCTTGGCCAAGAGTGCCCCATGCACCCTGCCCAAAGCGGTTTGGGGACGGTGGGTGGGACGAGCAGTGACACCTTGTTGTGGCACCCTGGTGGCTCACTGGGTGCTCTCGGTTGGCAGGAGAGCTGGCAGTGCTGGTGGTGGGGCTCGGCGGGGGCAGCCTGCCCCTCTTTGTCCACGATTACTTCTCGCAGGCCCACGTGGCCGTGGTGGAGATCGACCCCTCCATGCTGGAAGTGGCCACGCGCTGGTTCGGTTTCTCCCAGGGTGACCGGATGCAAGTGCACGTCTCTGATGGCCTGGACTACGTGGCCAAGCTGGCAGCTGAAGGTACCATCTCAGAGGATTTCAGGGGCCCCATCGAGCCCAGCGGGTGCCATGCAGGGTAGCAGAGTCCTGGGTTCTTGTCACCACCTGCTTCCTCTTCCTGCCCATCTGCCATGTGTCACAATCTCCAGCCTCACCAGGTCTCTGCAGCTCACAGCCTGTACTTGCCAACCTGTGCAGAGGACCTGAGATTTGTTGTTTCCCCCAAGCACCAAGGGCTGGTAAAGAGAAACCCCAGCAGAGAATACGCCCATAACATGGCAGAAGGGGTGTCTTGACCATCCCACCCTTTGGCCTTCCCATGTGTGTTGCTCACCTCTGTCCCATAGTATAACAACTGTCTGTGCTTCGTCCTGCAGCACCAGCCCAGTATGATGCCATCATGTTTGATGTGGACAGCAAAGATCTCACGGTGGGGATGAGCTGCCCACCCCCAGCCTTTGTGGAGAAGCCCTTTCTGCAGAAAGTTAAAACCATCCTCAAGCCAGAAGGTAGGAGGGGAGATCTGGCCATGTCCCTATGGCCAGGCTGGCTGGTTCTGTGTGGAGCTGGGGCTCTGCCACCATTTCTCATCCTGGAGAATAGTGGCCATGATGCCTGAAGATGAAGGGCAGGGGAGAACTGGGTGTTCTTCTGGTCCAGGGGTTTCCCAGATGCCTTTCTGTCCTGGAGGAGTTGCCAAAAACTGATGTCTACAGATGTTACATAGAACAGAGGCTGGACAGTGTTAAAGGAATAAAATAGGGATTTATTAGAGAGGCCTTCAAAGCATACACCTTGGGCAGTGCAAGAGCCCCCATCATGGCTACACCCAAGATGGATCCAAGATGGACCCCGAGTCAGGAGTTCTCACACTTTTATAAGTTTTGATCCATTTCCATATTGGGGTTAATTGTCCAATTCCAGCTCCAGCTGATGCAGTCCCACCCTCCCAGATTGCTCTCCTCAATTCTCTGCTGTTTGCACTTTTTGGGCCTGAAGCTGCAGCGGTGCCCTTGGTTCTGGGGCTGGCAAAGGATTGTTCTGTGTGACTGAGCTGTGAGGAGAGCTTGCTGACACTTTAAATGAAGTTCAGCGTTACACACCAATGCAGTGCAGAGTCTGGAAAATATGAAAGCTAAAACTTAAGGCATCAGCCACAGCCAGGATTGCTGCATGACATCCCCTTCTCCTGGTGGGTCCTGTATCTGGGTGTTTCAGTGGGCACTGTCACAGCAGGATGGAGTGGGTGGCCTGCAATGCTGCTGGCTCAGGCAGGCTGAGACATCCCAGAGGGATGCAACAGTTTCCTGGAAGCAGAAGGTGTAGGCCTTCTGAGAACAGATCCTGGGCAGCAGGGATGTGGAGTGGGGCCGGGGGGGGACGTTTTCACCAGGGTGGCAGGCAGCAGGGTGTTCACAGGCTGGTCTGACCTCCCCTCCTTCTTGCCCTGCTGCAGGAGTCTTCGTGCTCAACCTGGTGTGCCGCGATGCCCGGCTGAAGGAGTCGGTCCTGGCCGCCCTCAGGGACGTCTTCCCGCTGCTCTACGCGCGCCGCATCCAAGGGGAGGTGAACGAGATCCTGTTCTGCCAGCCAGGCCCCGCGGGCCGGCGCGGCCCCGCCGAGCTGGGGGCACGGGCTCGGGCTCTGGAGGGGGCCCTGCGGCGGCCGGGCCGGCCCTGGGACAGCTCGTACGCACTGGCAGACATGCTGCAGGCCGTCCACATCCTTTGAGGGAGCCCTGCTGCTGCTCCAGCACAGCCCGGCTGGGGCTCCACAGCATGGTGCCTGTGGCTGGTGCTGCTACCCAAGGCTGGCCTGGGCCTGCTGGAAGGATGGGACTGGCACGGGAAGGTGCTTCCCTCAGCATGGCTCCTGAGGAAGGAGTGCAGCAGCACCAGGGAGGGCTGTACAGCCCAAGGCGCAGCGTTCAGCTGGTGGCATGAGGAAGGTGCTGTGGCAGAACTGTGGGTTTGTGTCTGTCCTCGTTGCTTTCCCGCTTTGGGAAGAACATCCCTCCTACTCTCCTTCCCCTTCAGTGCAGCTCCTTTCATTCTGATGCCTCTCCCTGCATCTCCAGCAGCATTCCTGGTATCTCTGCAGAGTGCCAAGCCTGCTTGTGGATGTGTGTGGGCTGGGAGCTGTGAGAATAAAGTGTTCAGAGATGCTCTGAGGCCTGTAGTGCTTTGCTAAGGTTTATTTCTGAAGCACACACACCCCTGGAAAAACTTTGGTCTCCTCTGCACTTCAAAGGCATGTCCTGGGAGCAGGCAGCTGCCCCTTGGAGCCCACTGCCCCTCACCACTCACCCTCCCCTGACTGCATCCCACGATGTTTCCCCTCTTCTGAATCTCTCCAGCCATCGCCACTGAACTGAAACCCCCAAGCCTGGAACTCTTCTGCCCCAGGGTCAGCAGGGACCCAGCCCTGGGCTCAGGTTCCTGGCCACCCCAGCCCACTCACTCAGCTGGTGCAGGTCAACCTTCCTGCAGAATGACAGGGCAGCCAGAAAATACCCATTGGGGTGTTCCTACAGCACCCCAGTCCTGCCCAGACAGCTTGCTCAAGAGCTGACCTTTGTGTCCTGGCTGGTTACAGCACAGCTGACCTGCAGGTTCTCATTCATCAGAAACTATTTTGGGGGGGTTTGTCTTTCTCCCCTGCAACAGCTGGTGCCAAAATGAGCTGGTACCAAAGTGACCAGCTTGCAGACAGCAAGGTGACAAACTGATGCTTTAACACTAATCCTGTACCCTCGCTCCATGCTCCCTTCTGCCACTGGCAGCCTGAGAAAGGACATTTTTCTGTCAGCTGCTTCCCAAACAAACCCTCCCCAGCCACCTTTCCACAGCCCACGGAGGTAACAGTGCACCAGAAGTGGCTGCAGGAGGGATCTGTGTCTCAGCACCACTGCTGGGGCCATCTCCCAGCTCTGTAGCTCACTCACCCTGTCCCAACAGGGTTTGGGCTGCCCCTCATAGGCCTCTGCTTGCTTGGAAGGAGCCAGCTCTCCTCCATCTGAGGGAAAACCTCTGCCACTTGGAAAGCAGAGTGAGAGGGTGGGTGAGCCTGAGTTTGCAGTTCCCCAGCTCCGTGGGAACACAGAAAGTGAGGCCTTAAATTTTAGCTTTCATATTTTCCAGACTCTGCACTGCATTGGTGTGTAACTCTGAACTTCACATAAAGTGTCAGCAAGTTCTCCTCACAGCTCAGTCCCACAGAACAATCCTTTTCCAGCCCCAGAACCAAGGACACCGCTGCAGCTTCAGGCCCCAAAAGTGCAAACAGCAGAGAATTGAGGAGAGCAATCTGGGAGGGGGGGACTGCATCACCTGGAGCTGGAAATGGGAAATTACCTGCAATATGGAATTGGACCAAAACTTATAAAAGTGTGAGAACTCCTGACTCGGGGTCCATCTTGGGTGTAGCCCTGGCTGGGCTCTTGTCCTGCCCAAGGTGCATCCTGTGAAGGCCTTTTAATAAATCCCTGCTTTATTCCTTTAACACTGTCCAGCCTCTGCTCCAGGGAGCCTCTCCAGGCATCAAAAGGACACCCCAGAGTCTCTCAGCCCCTGAAGCAGTGGGGACAACGTTGGCACTGCACCAATGCAGGAGATGGGGCTGTTTGTGCCCCTGAGCTGCCAGCAAGGACCTCCCTCTGATCAGTAACTGGGGATGTATTTCCAATTTGCCAGCAGGTTCTGCTTTGGGAACTGCTCTGTTCAGATCCCTTCTACGATGCTTCCTCCCTTGTTCCCCTCACACAGAGGGACAGATGGGTGCCCTACTTTATCCCTCGGCTAACCTGCAAGTATGCAAAGGGAGTAGATGCTTTTTGAAATAAAGTACTTTTGATGGTTCCCAGGCTCAGGAGAGCAGGGCTGGCCTGCTCCCTGCCTCAGATAAAGGCTGGCAGCCTGGCTATGAGTGCCTGAGTGCCCTCTATGCCACTCACCACCCAGTCACTGCCCCAGTGTATTCTCCTCCTCCTGTGGTGAGTTCAGAACAGCAAGGGGGAGAAACAAGGCTGAAACTGGAGCTGAAGTGTGCCTGCCCCCATGCAGTTTCAAAAGCTCCTCTGTGATGAGCACTGTTTTGAAAGATATCTATTATCTACCTAGCTTAGCAAATTTCTCAACTAGATCAGCAGTGCTGCATTTACTCTATTTTTAACTTAGTTTGCAATTCTCAGCACAATCTTAATGACATAGGTTTGTGTGTGTGTGCCCTTTATTTTACCGAAACCATCTCCTTTCTTCCCCAGGAGCTCATACAAAAGCTGCCTTCATCCCTCCCTTGTCCAGTCCTGCCTTTCTGTTGTGCTTCCAAAATGCTGCATAACGCCACATCCTGGTGGAAAAACAAAAGCCATCTATCAGAAACAATGTAAGGATGAAATCTCAGTCCATGGCAGCTGTCCTTGCAGCTACTGATAGCCTGGCAACTTTGGTCTGGAAATTAATTTCAGCTGGAAAACCAGCAAATTCACGAGCTCTGCAAACCCTCCTCTGCAGGTAAAACTCTCCAAGGCTGGAGTAATTGGCACATAGTAAATATTCCTCTGCTGGCAGCCAAAACATGCAGCTAATGTATATGTTTGGCAAGGGTGATTCTGTCGAGTGTTTTGGCAATGTACTCATGTTTACATCCCTTACTCCTCACTTCCTTCCCTGGCAGCGTAGGCACGCTGTCAGCGGCGGGATAGGAACAAGCTCTGCCGTCACTTAGCAACCTCCACCGGCACCGAGACATTGACTTTTTCCCTTTCTGACTTTCCCAGCACGAAAAGAGCCGGGTGTGCAACTAATCCCATGGTTCAGGTGTGAGGCTGCAGCCAGCTGGGGATGCTTTGGGCCGGCCCAGTCCCTTCTCAGAGCATCACTTCCATGTCCTGCTGCCACTGCAGTGAACGAGACACTGCGGGCTGGTGGGTCAGCCCTGAGTTTCCTGAGCCTGGGTGGGAGGTGCAGGGAGGTTTTTTGGCCCAGGGTGGCTGTGGGCAGGTAGCTGGTGGGACGGTGACGCTTTGAGGCAGGCACTGATGGGGTACACCCCACATGATGTCACGGCCCAGGCCCAGTTCTGCAGAAGAGGAAAGAGAATGACACTCCAGTTCCCTCTCGGGAACAGGGTGGAGGTGGATGAGGGACACACTGTCATCAGTTCAAAGCGGCTGGGAGAGATTGTGCAGCTACAAAATCTGCAGGGACTGAGTCCTGGGCTGATTCCCTTGAGCTGGGCAGAGCCTTGGCCCCGCTGCCTGGGGATGCTCCACGGCGTGGTCCAGCACAACAACGGCGGCAACAGCCACTCCCAGAGGCTGGAAGCACGTGGGAAGTGTTTTGTCCATGAAATCTTCCCTTGGGGAGGCACTAGGCTTGTCTGGCTTTGTGGCCAGGAAGCAGGCACGCTGCCAGGCTGCAGGGAGGGAGCGCAGCTCTTTCCTGGGGTGCTCAGGGCTGCAGGGAAACATCTCTGCAGGCTGCATTGCAGCACGGTGCCCTTTTTCTACCCTGGAAGTGGATGCACCCGACTAAAGAATGCAGCTGGAGGTCACAGGGCAGGAGAGAGGAGAGGTGGGACAGGGATTGGGTTGTCCTGCGATCAGTGAGTCAGCAGTGCCCCGGGCTGTGGGGGGAAGGCAGAAATCACATCCTCTTTACATGGAGAAATGCTGCAGCCACTACTCTAATCACAGCTCTGCAGCCACTCTGGCTCTCTTTCCCGGGCTTGAATTCCATCTTTTGCAGCTTCAGGGTCTGAGCTCTCGTCCTGGCAGATGCACAGGCATAATGCTGACATGCAGCTCCACTGCAGAGCCAAGTGCTGCCGAGAACCTGGGAGCTGCCCCTCGCACGGGCTCCTCCTGCTCTGTGCCATCAACTGCCTGGAAAGCTCGGCAAAATCTCAGCGTTCGTCTCTGAAGCAAGAAGGAGGTGAGGAAGGTCTCTGGAGAGAGGAGCAAGGTCAAGGAACCTGCCTGTGCTGGGGGGAGGATGCAGCCTCTGCTGGGCTCTGCTCCCCCGGGCAGGGCCGCCTGCCTGGCTCTCTGCTGCAGGTCTGCACTCCCCTGGTTTATACAGAACTCATCTCCAGTGAAGGCAATCGCACTGGTGTGTGTTTGTGCAGCAGCCTGGGGACCTGCTCCAAACCTCCTCAGTTCTAGCGTCACGCTGCCTGCTCAGGGAGAAGTGTCTGAGTTTGTGGGTTCAGCTGCCCCCTGAAGCCAGGCTATTTTTGCCATCTGTTTTTCTCAAAGTCGTGGCAGGACAAGCTTGCTGCCTGTAGCCTTGATCAGAAATGGACTGGGGGCCCCAGGCAGGCTGTGCTGGAGCTGGTGACGTGTGACATCAGACCACGCTGGTGGAGTCAGGATGTCACCTTGGGGAGCAGGGCACCCACCCTTCCTGCCATGCCAGGAAAGGTGCTTGGCACAGGTTTTCTCTCCTTGCTGAGCCAGGCACGCAGCAAAAGGAAATTACAAATACTGTGGGGCACAACTGAGCACAGCAGGGTAAAACCAGATTAAGTTTAGCTGGTTAACCAGTGAGCAGCACAGCTCTGTGCTCCTGGGGATGGCACCTACTGCTCCCCCAGAGAACAATTTCTAGCGTGGGCCCCCTGACACCTATTTGGGTCATGTGTTTCAGGGTTATTTGTACAAGAAGCTTTGTAATTGTCTCTGCTAGTAGCACCCCTGTTTCCTTTAATTTAGCCACTCTGAATCTTGGCAAATTCAGAAAGCCAGGCTGGGCTCTGCGCGGGGGTTTGGAACAATCTGCCCAGAGAAGTCAGTCAGGAAAAGCAGAGACCTAAAGATATGCTCAGGTGCCTTTCCTCACTCCTTCCCTGCTCTCTTGGAGTTGTTGAAAAAATGAGGAAAACCTCTCATTATGACACAAGCATCCATAATGAAATAATTTGTGCTTTTTCCAGAAGGTGGGGACTCTATACTTGGCAGCTTGTGACTTTTTTTTTCCTATTCTTTTTGGAGGGGGGAGAGTAGATTTTTCTAAGCGATAGAGTTGCAGGGTGAATGTGGGCACTTAGTGCCTTTAACTCTGCTTCATCAGACAAAAAAGTTTGGTTTGGAAACTTCCCAGACTTGGGGAAATAACTCAAACTTTTCCTAATTTATTTTGTTTTAATCATGGAAGCAGACAAAGCTGTAATTTAAAGACCTTGCAGAAAGGGCAGTTCCCTGGGTTATCAGTTTGAAGGTGTGCATGGTGCTGCTCCCCAGGCATCGTGCCTTTCTCAGCCTTCATTTGTCTCCCGTTGAGATGCAATCCTGTGGCCAGGCTGCTCTTCTGCAGATCTCAATTATTTCATGGGGGCAGCACAAAGTGCTCTGACTCTCATAATGTTCTTCCCATCTTCCAGCCTCCATAGAAACCCACAAACTGGAGGAAGACCAGGCAGCTACTCCAGTGCCTCCTGGCATGGCTTGCTCACCCAGGAGTGGGGAAAGAAATAATCATGCTGCTAATTGGCATAATTATGTCAATAACTCCCAGGTTCCCAACTAGACAGAAATGATGCCAAGGCTTTTCCCAGAGGCTGTGATCTAACTGCAGTGGGGAGGAGAAGCCATCTCCGCCTCGTGCTGATTAAAAACTGCTACTTGTTTCCAGAGTTATAGGTCGAGCTGTTGTAGAGTAATTTTTTACACTTATTGAGAGCTCAGGCCAAGAAGTTTTGATAATCCTCCAGATCGTTAGTCTCCGTCAGCCTGCGGGATGTTCACAGTTCCCTTTTGTTTTGCTTTTCACACTGAGCGAGCCAGTGTCTGCTTTAATAGAGAGGATAACTTTTATCACTGCAGGACTCCAAAGCCTGCCTTTCGGATATTTTCATGATGTGACTGCTGCCAGTAATCGCGGATAAATCTCATCTCTGTTGTGTGCCCGAGCTTTTAGCTCAGCCTCAGAGTGCATTTTTAATTGAAGTCGCTGCAGTATCACGGCTTGGACCTCGATGTGGCTTCCCAGCCTGCTCCTGAGCCATCCACCTGCTGCCAGCCCTGCCAGATCCAGCTCCTCCTCAGGATGTGCCTGTGATGCCTTAAGTTTTAGCTTTTATATTTTTCAGATTCTGTGCTGTGTTGGTGGGTAGTTTTGAATTTCATATTAAGTGCTACCAAGCTCTCTTTACAGAGTAGATAGACAAGTCCTTTTCCGGCTTGGCAGCTTGGCACCAAGGACAACCAACACAACTTTCAGGCCCAAGAACAAAAACAATGGTGAAAGGAGAAGAAAAAACAAGGAGGATGGAGCTTCATAACCTGAAGCTATAATAGGACAATTAACTCCAATATGCTCATGGACCAGAGCTTATAAAAGTGTGAGACCTTGTGTCCTGCTGTCCATTTTGTGCCCATTTTGGGGCATCTTGGGTGCAGCCTGGCCAGGCTCTTGTGCTGCCCGGCCAGGCTCCTGTGCAGCCCAGGTGTGCCCATTGAGGCCTTTTAATAAATTCCTGCTTTACCCTTTTGCTCTGTCTCGTCTCTGTTCCAGATCAGCCTCCAGAAGGCACCACCTGAGCCTGGCAGCACTCCTGTCTGTGGCTGAGCATTGCCACAGCCCTCCCCACCAGCAAGATGGGGTGGCCAGCTGGGCTTGGGGCTCTCAGGGGAGCAGGGCAGCATGGAGGTCTCATGGTCAGCACATGGACCTGGGTGAACTGTGCCCCTCGTGCCCAAGTGTCCCAGCAGCGAGGTGGCCTTGTCCTCAGGCAGGAACAGAATCACAGAACAGGCCGGGTTGTCAGGGAGCACACTGGGGCATCTGATCCAATCTCCCAGCTTGAGCAGGGTCATCCCAGAGCACAAGATTGTGTCCAAGTTGGTTCTGGGGTATCTCCAGCGAGGGAGACTCCACAGCCTCTCTGGGCAGTCTGTGAAAAAATAATCTCTAACAAGCAAGCTCTAAGTGCTGTCCAGGTGGTAGAAAGACAAATTAGTTGTTGGCAGAATTGCCTTGTAAACGTTTAGGGCTCAAAATGTTTTGGTTATCTCAGACCTAGGGGGAGGTTACCAAAGGGAAGAAGGGTGTACCACTCTTCGCTGACACAAAGAAAGCAGAATTTAGGGGCTGCAAGGTTATTTGGCAGAACCCTGAAGATAAGGAAGAAACTAATAAAAACAACTGAGCAACTGTGCTGAAATCAGCTCTGGCTGGGTAAGAGGTAATTCCGACAGGGGCAGATTGTGACCACTGACTCACAGACCGCCGACCCAAAAAACCCACTTATACAGGAGAAGGACTGAGTGTGCAGACTAATTAGCATTGGAAGCAAGAGGATCACTCACCAACAGAAGATAGAACACTTAATAATAAGCGAACTAGATAACTTGTGGCCAATAAACACCAACACCTCGGCCCGTTAAAATCCACAAAAAGGGAAAACTTTTGACAGTCGTCGCGCTGGGTTTGTGGATTTGCCGCGCAGCCATCTTTCGGCGCAGAGCTATAAACAAATCCAACCCCTCGACTCTGAGCGTGGATGGGCCTTTCGCACAACGGGGGGAAGAGCGGATTTTGGGACAATTTTGGGACAATTTTGGGACAATGGTGGGACCTGCACCGGGACCCGCACGGGAGGGGGCGTGGCCGC
>VYXF01006515.1:297189-355591 GCA_013397295.1 Polioptila caerulea | reverse complement strand
GGAGGCGGCGGCAGCGGCGGCGGGATGGAGGGGCTCATCCCGCTCGTTAACCGGCTGCAGGATGCCTTCGCGGCGCTGGGCCAGAACTGCCTGCTCGACCTGCCGCAGATCGCGGTGGTGGGCGGGCAGAGCGCCGGCAAGAGCTCCGTGCTGGAGAACTGCGTCTCCAGGTGAGGGGCGGCGGGCACGGCACCCCCGCGCCCCCCCCGCTGCCCCCTCACGGCCCAACGGCCGCGGGGCGCGCCCGCCCTCACAGCGGCGGATGGGGCGGGGGGCGGCGGTGTCGGGCGGGGATGGACGAGCGGGGATTTCTGGGGGACAGTCCGCGGCTCCGCGCCCACCGTGGGTGCTCGGTCCCCACCGAGGATGCTCGGTGTGCCTCTCCCCGCCGTGCCTCGGGGGGGGCGAGGCGGGCCCTGGCCCGGCAGCGCCCGTGATGCGATGTGCGCGCTGCGGGGAAGCCGCCGCGGCTCCGGTGCGAGCGCGTTCGTGTGCCCGCTTCGTGTGTGTGTGGGTGACCGCTGCCTGCGAGGAACGAGGTGTTTAAAGCCCCAAACCCTGATTTCGGTGGGGGGCTGCCTTGGGGCTGTTCATTCCTCCCGTCCCATCGCATATAAATTCGCACCGTCCCAACGCGCCTGTGGGTATGCGAATCACGGAGTCATTAAGGTTGGAAAAGACCTCCAAGCTCGTCAAGTGCGGCATGCGCATCGTTTCTAACAAATCACCGGCAGGAAAAGGGGAAGCCTGACGATTCAGGCGGTGCTTTTTGACGGCCAGGCAGTGCCTCTGGACACGTCCCGAGGTAAACACGGGCTTCACGTGCTGCTTGATGGAGTTCCTGCTGCGTTTGCCTCTAAAGCTGCGGGCTCCCGGAGGGAGGTGGTGCTCCCGCAGCGGAGCTGCGATCCTAGTCGGGATTATAAGGTCGAAGTACTGTTGTGTGTCGGTGATTGGGGGACTTTGATGTGCGGAGATCTTCACCAAAGGTAATATTAAATGCTGTGACACTCCACGACCTGACCGTGCGTCAGGCTGCAATAGCTCTTGATACCCGGTATAAAAATACTGTATAGTGGTTCTTCATCTCTCCTTCAGAACTGACTGTGTTAAATGGCAGTTCTTCCTCTTCTTTCTCCTTGAAGACTGTAGCTAGCTACTGGTGTTGACAGTACTTCTAAGTCTCTTGAGTTTGGAAAACTTTAATGAGATCTCAGAAAACACGATTTGCCATCAAATTACTACAGTTTTCTTTAAACAGGTTCTTAAAAAGTATTTTGGTTACCTTTTGCATTTTTGAGCTATGTGTCCATGGAGCTGTGTGCTGAGGGAAAAAAGCACCTTCCTTTTTCTTGACAGTGAGGATATTTTGGTCTCTGGGGTCGGGGATGAATGAAGTGGGCTGTGGGCTGATGTGGGTCCAGCTGTGCTGGTGGAAGATCATACTGCTCCAGATGCTTGTCAGTGCTCGGCTGCCAGAGGGATCTGCTCCATCTGATCCGCAGGTGGAGCTGTTCTTTTGAGCTGCCTGGATGTGCCTGGCTGGAGCAAAAGGTGAAAATGAGCAGTTTGTGCTGATCTGGCCTGTTTGGCCAAGAGGCTGGAACCAGCTGTGCGAGTGAGGTGTGGGCACTTCTAGGAGTGATGAAGGACAGCTAAGGGCAGTAACTTTTTCACTCGAGTAGTTATTCACTGGGCAGCCTGCAGACACTTCAAGACAGTCTCTTCAGAGAAGAAATTACAGGCTACTGTGAAACACCAGAATGTCTCTGTCACATGAGATTTGGAATATGGATTCTTTCAGCCTGGTTTCAGAGTTCCACATTGTTGTTTTATGCAGTAACTTCTTGAGATTCAGCATGAACTGATCTGTAGTACCTCCCTACTTGCAACCTTGGAGTCTGTTGCAAAAATGGCATTAAACTGCATTGCTTCAAACCTATTCCATGAGACTTTGGCATGGATGTTTGGCTTGTGCCTTTCCTGCAGACTGTGTGTGGTCAGCAGATGTGCCCTTGCTAAGCTGTGAGAACTTGGTTGTGAACCCTCAGAACCAGATTAATAAATATCCATGAGCTCGGGAGAGGATTTTGCTTGTCAGATCAGCAGACAAATGGCATGTGTCTCTTTTTAGTAAGCCATAGGATATTCCTGTTTTCATGGGATGATGCAGTTACTCTCTGCACACAAGTTGGTTTCAGGCACATCTGTCTTAACATGGCTTGTAGAGGTAGCAGGTCTCCCTGCAGAGCCGTGCTGCACTCATTTCTCCTTGGTACTGGTATATTGCATGAACTCTGGCAAGCACAGGGCCAACTTTAACTGAGAGTAACACAGCTTTGGAATTGATGTCAAAATAAAACAGTCCTTGCATTGCTCTGAAGTTTGAGCATTGATTCTCATGGCTTTTGTTTAGTTTTTTTTTATTTGGGTTGTTTTGTGGTTGTGTTTTTTTTGTTGTTGTGTTGGTTTAGTTTTTGGGTTTTTTAATCACATGAATCATTGTGAGTAGTAGATTTTGAACTCTTAGCCTTCAGAGAGACATTGAAGATGTCTTTTCTTCAATGAGAATAGGAATAGCTGTAATTGGTACGAGGAAGGCACGATATCCTCCATGAGAGAGGCAGTGTCTTGCTACAAACATGCTGCTGGTTGTTAACCTTTGTTTGTCAGTGGAGCTGAGGTGAGGTTGGTAAGGTGGTTTTAACTCTAGGATCAGATTGCCATTCCCTGCTGTCTGTAGCCACTATAGCACTGTGGGTTTTTCAGTCTTCCACTAGATCTTTGGTTGTGCAAAGATTTTTTTTTTTTCCACTTGGACAGCAGAAACTATTTTCTGGTTTGCAGGTGGTATCAAGAGTTAGAGGTTCTTTATGGGTCCTAGGAAACCTGTAGGGCTATGCAGGGTTATCCACCCTCCCATTTATGCACTGCCAGAATTTTTCTGAAGGGTTGTGAGGACTCTGGCCTGGGAGTGGGAGCCAGGTCGTGCTGAATGACACATGCCTGTCACTGCCTCCAGGGTAGCACCAAGGCCTGTTTAGATGCACACAGGATCCTTAGTGACCACCAGCAGGCAGGGAGTATGTTGGCATTGGTTCACATGTGTTTTGCATTGATGGTGGTGTTCCTTGAGGATGGATTCTGCAGGAATTGTGTGACACCCAGAACTACTCGTCTCGTTGTAGGCTGGCTTTGAACTAAGATGGAAATCTCCCAGTGTGTCCATTGTTGTTGCTTTTTGGATTAGCATCCCCTGAAGAATTTGGAGTGTTTCCTCTTTAGGTCCTGCTTCTCTGTGTGTTAGGAGACAGTTTCTTTTGGTATTTAAGGACTGTGTGTGGAGGTTTTTCTCTCAGCATTCTGGTTCCATTTAGATGGAAACAGAGATTCCAGAGATCACCTGAGGACAGCAGTCACTTCCATTTACGGGTTAGACCTTCATGTGTTCATAGCTGGAGCTCATAGTGTGTGTTTGAGGAAATGAAGAGCAAATGTTCTTCCCACCTACTTCTGCTTCCCTTTGTAACAGGAGTAAATGTGCCCAGAAAATGTTGAGCCAGTGTTTGAAGCAAAGGATCCAATGCAGCTTTCTGGTGGAGGCTGGTTGGAGAGCGATTCAAAAGCACAAAGGGGAGTCAAGCAACAAATGCCAGCAGATTGCAAGTGGCACTTGGCCTCTCTTGTTCCTGTGCTCCTGAGCAGTTCAGGGCCAGGAGCTTATACCTTGTTTGTGCTGTTCAAACTCGCTTTTGATAATAATAGGGTTACTTAACCCTAGGGCAGGAAGCAATCCCTGCAAACTGTGTTTGGAGAGAAAGCACTTTCTATTATTTCATCTATATCCAAATGGGTTTTTCAGCTAACTGAAGGCACAGGCAGCAAGCTGCCTTGTCAGGGCCTCCTTCTTCAGAAATCAGAACCTTGTTTTACTCTTAAAAATAGCAAGAAATTAATAATTAGGTTTCCAACTTGAAAGCTCTTTGCTTCCCTTCCTGCTTAATATAACACAAACTGCATGTGGCCAAATAATTGTTTTATAAGAGATGTGAACTCTTGATTGTAAGCCTGTCAGTCATAATCAAACAGGCACTTTCATTTTAAGAGCCTGAGGTCTGATTGTGTAATTCAGCTTTGCAGCTTTTTGATCTGAGATGCTTTTGATAATCTTAGGACCACTGTATGTAAGTAGAGCTATTTATTATGACATATGTAGTGATTATTTCCTTTTGAAATTACTATTCCTTGTGTGCTCAGCTCATTCTGTTCTGCTCGAGATGGCGGTTGTGAAAAGACTGCGTTGAGTCATTCGGAGAAGGGACTTCAACTCTGGCTGCTAGAGCAGAAAATTTCTCCAAAGAATGCAGACACATATTTAGATTGATGCTTCCTGGGGGAGATGTATTAGGATTGGTGCAGTTATTTTATTCTTTTAGTTACTAGGCATTGACAGAAAAACTTTTTTACAGGAAATCTCTTTTGTGAAGCAGGCATGAAAGAGCTAAGCAGTCAAACTGAGATACAAACTGAGGCATGGTCCTGTGTACTCTTTTTTAATGTTAAGGATCTTATGGAAATGACAGTCAGACTCTCCTTTTTCTGACTAATTGAGCCATAGTACAGCTTGGATGCAGCATTGAGTATATTAGCCTAGTTATCAAAATACTCTGGTGCAACAAAAGCAAGAATTTTCCGGGTATTTCATTAATTAGAAACAGAAGCAAATGAGACAGTGGCTCATTTGGGTTTCTTCCCTGAATAATTTTTTGCATTTATACATTGAAGAACAAACTGGTCATTTAGATGGGATACAGATGGCCTGGTTTTGTCCATAAATGTAACTCCATTGTAGACTTTTTTTTTTATTTCCTACAAGTCTTGAGAATTGATATATACAAAGTAAATGAAATGTGTATTAAAAAACTGACATGCAAAAAAAAAAAAAAAAAATTCACCACCACCTCACATATAATTTCTTTTCTCTAAAACTACTTTGAAGATTTGTCTCTTTTATTTTTGGGATTTAAATTTTGCCAGTTAAGAAGATCTGTGCTCTGTCATGAGGCAGGCATAGTGTAGGGAGCTCTGACCTTTATTCTGGCATTGAAGTTCAGTGTATCAGGCAGTTTGGAGATGCTAAATCAATAAGTAGCATTTCACTTTTAGGAGGTGTACCTGTGAGAATACACAGTTTTGCTATAACCTCAGCATGCTGTGTACGATCAGGGTATTGTGGCATTTAGTCAACACAAGTGTAGTATTTGAAGTCTGTGCTCTAGACTTCAGAAAACTTTCAAAACCCTGCAAAAAACAGTGTTCAGAAAACCCCAGTCTGGTCTCGAGTGCCTTGTGAGAAATCAGTGTTACAGATTCAGTGGCAGTTGTTAGAGTTCAGTCCATCAAGGTACTGAAGGTGGCTGCACTCCTCTGATCATTTTTAAAGGAGAGCAGTCATCTCAGGAGAGGTTTGTGGGTTGGGTTTTTTTTTTCCTTTTTTCAGACCATAGGAATCTACTTAACTTTATCCCAACTTTCCTGGTTTTTAATACAGAAGCACTTCTGAAAGTTTGACAGATTGTCTGACCCTCTAGACTCTTGTATAATATTATAAATCCTGTTACTCACTGCCTTCAGGAAGGAGCCCACACTTGGGATTTTGTAGTGTTGAAATCAACAAATACCCAGCACTTTTGTTATCTTGCTGTTTCTTAATGGGCATTGCTGCTGGTTTTTCAAGCTTATGTCACTTTCCTGTGCAGATGAAATAGCAAACAAGGATTTCCAGCTTAGATAAATAGATGTTAGCAATGGGATTGTTTGGACATTCACCAGTAAACATCGGGAGTGATGCTGCCGTGGATTGCAGCAGGGACATGGCAGTGTGGACACTGCTCTCTGCCACTCTTACTGTGTGACCTCAGACTGCTTTTAAATATTACCTGTGTGTGTATCCACACATGCCTTAACTGTATGTAGAATACAGAGTTTTATTCCTTTGTTTTTAACTTGTTTCTATCTGTAAAGGAAGATGGTGGCATATAATCTTAAGATCAGTGTGATAACTGTGATTGTTGCCTAAAACTTGCTGTTATGCATTTCTCTTCTCTGAGTGATGGCTGATTTAGATTTCTTTGAACAGCTGAGATGTAGTAGTATTTCCTCATCCCCAAAAGGCACCAGCAATAGCTTAGTCACAGAGATCATGTTTGTGGTTTGCCTTCCCTCAGTTGATCACTGAGCAGATTGATGATGATTCTCCAAGTATTTATGGGTTTCTCAAACAGTGCCTAGGTTGCAGGCATGAGGGGGAGAGACTTCTTTGCTTTTTCTGATTTGATTTTCTTCCTGTTTTGGGGTGGGGGGGGGTTAAACATAACAAGGCCTTCTAGTAAATAGAAGTGCATGAATTCCCCACGTTTGCTACTGGGAGTCCCTGTACTGCTGTGTGTCTGCAGTGTAAACCTGTAGTGTAAATATGCTGAGGACAGGAAATGAGTGTTATTTAACTGTGACCTTGCAGCCTTTTCTTCAGCAAGTTGCATCGAGATGAACAAGGCTGCATTATTGAACTAGAGAGGAGCAAAATCCCATTTAACTGGGTGCTGGGCTTTGATGTGCTGCCAAGCACTGTTGTCTGTGATAGCCTCTGGGATGTAAAGGGGACTGTAGCTGGAGATAAGAGAGGTTTTCACCCCAAGTGTCTGCTGATAATGTCAGCTTTTATAATTTGTGTGTGGAAGTTACACTTTCAATTCAGTCCCTAGTATGGTATTTCTGCGTCCTAGCTCCTGTGCAAATCCCCAAGATTTCATTGTTCAGGTGTGCGGGACATTCACTCAGTGCTGTGATAGAGATTTCAGCCCTCACAGACGAGCTCATCAGAGCCAGAGTAACCTGAGGCACTTGGTCCCTTGTTTGCTGTGTGCACTGCAGATGCTAAGGCCTTGCTCTTTCATTTAGTGGTGCTCAGCTCAGGGGCTGCCTGCGTGTGGCTCACGTGCAGAGAACAGACAGGGCTCTGCATGGCAAAGATGAGAACCACGGAGAGGCGTCTCTGCTCTCTGCTGCATGTCAGGGGGGAATTGGGCTCTATTCCAGCCCTGCTCATTAGCCAGGCTGGAAGATGCTGAAGAAATTTTGGCATAATCCATCAGAGGCAGTGCCCTTGTGTGCTCACCTGTTTATTTGTTCAGGTGCTAAACAAACTTTGACAGAAGATCCTCAGTGTCTGTCAGATCTGGGAAGGAGGCTGAGAAGCTCAGGAGTCTGACTGAGGCCTGCAGCCTAATGACTTCGTTAGTATTCTGGGAAGTAGCAGCACAAAACACTCTTTTGGTCAGACTACAAATATAATTTTTTCTTGTGGTAATAATTTGGTTTCTGATGAGCAGAGAGATGGGAGATCATGGCTAATACTAAATTTCACTGTTGAGCTAAACAGACTTTACAATGTCCTGGAAAATATATTAATTTGCACATACCACAGGCTCAGAGAAAGATAAATGGGCAGGTAGAAAAGGATAAAATGGCCAGAGAAGAGAAGCTGTTTGAGAAACTTGGATCACTTGTTTTGGAAGCAATCTCCTTTCCCATTCTTTCTGTAGTTGTCTTCCTGTCGATAAATTCATGCTCTTTATACTGCAGTTCCCACTGTGTCTATATATATTCCAAAGGGACTACAGGAATTGAATCCAGTTACATTCCAGCTCTGCAAAATGATCTGAAATGGCTTGTATAGTACAAAAAAAGGTAATTGTACAGTTTGACACCTTGTCTACTACAAAGAGAAATGTATTTTCACGATGCTTCTGAAAAATTCTTGGATTTTACTAGGATGTGTCACTGCTGATTGTATACTGTGCTAGTGTTTAAAAAGTCTGTATTGATGGATCCCACTTCAAGACAGTGGGATTTGGGAGGAAGAGCAGCAGATTGTTTTTTCTGGATTTTTGGAATTCACAATATCTAAAAGATTTGTTCTGACAGGGTATCAAGAGGTGAATTATTTGCTAAATGCAAGTATTTCTGTAGTAGTTAGCTTCATGTAGCTGATATGCCTGGTTTATGGGGACATGTTGTTTTCTTGCTGATCCTTGCAGTCAGATTTTTATCTCTTATTGTGGAGGAAAACGTCTTACTCTTATCTTTTTAAAGAAACATTGTTAATTACATTTGGCAGCTGGAAGTGATTGGAAAAATACCCAAACAGCCAAGGTCTATTTAGAGCACTGACAACAATTTAAAGTGAGTCAAGAATTTTTGTTGTTAGTTTCTTGTGTTGAGATACAGAATCTTGCTGCATTAGTATTCATCCTGAGAA
The DNA here is from genome assembly GCA_013397295.1 of Polioptila caerulea. Classification (NCBI taxonomy): domain Eukaryota; kingdom Metazoa; phylum Chordata; class Aves; order Passeriformes; family Certhiidae; genus Polioptila; species Polioptila caerulea. The sequence goes on along the minus strand of VYXF01006515.1, from coordinate 347,271 downwards.
TGGGCTTTTATCCACCAACATCCTATGCAAATGAGTCCTTTCCTAAAAGCAAACATATCTGATTAGGGAGAATAAGTTGTCCTGCAAAGTCCCCTTTATTCTTTTTGACTCTCAAATTCTGAGAATTGTTGGGCTTTTGTGTTTTGTGCTTCCTTTCTCCCCCTTCCACCAGTGCTTGGAATTGACGGAGAGCACCGTTGGGCAGGAAATAGCAGAAGCTTTTGTAAAATCTTAAAAGGGAAAGAGGAAGAAGGGCATTTTCAGCAATGGAACGAGGATGATGCAGCAGAGTGCTGGCTGGCTGCCAGGGAGGACAGATGCATCGTGCATACCGTACCTTGCCCACGAGCCTGCACATTGGCAGCTTCCCCCTCTGTTCAGCCAGCGAGCCCAGCACAGCACACACTGCAAACAGAGCCCTCTTCGTCTCATACTCCTGGCCTTTTGTCTGGCACATTTTCATGCCTGTGTACGGCAAGTTTGCAGTCCTGTAAGCACTACTGAGATTTTAAAACTTTCTGTCATGTAAAAGACATTTTCTGGAGTCCTAGGAAGTGCATTTTCTTTCCTTGAGTCAGTAAACAGTGTTGCTTTTTCTGTGTGGGGATGTGACGTGAGGTTCTGTCACTGCTGTCAAAATTCACATTAGATTGGTCGAAGAGGGTCTGTGCCTTTATAGACTTGAGTTCAAATGTCCCCTGCTTTGGAGAACCTGTTGGTTCCAATTTTGTTTAATGGAAGACTTTACCATTGGGACCAGAGTCCATTGGCTCTAATTTTCTCATAGCCCTATGATGTCCAGTGTGGGAGATGTAATAACTTCTGGCAGCTTGTTGGGCAGAAATGCTGCTGCTTCTTGCAGAAAGCATCTCCCAGATCCAAGAGAAGTATAATGACAGGGGTTTCTGAGCCTGCTCTCTCTCCAGTCTTCTGCATGAAGAGGAAACCTCAGGCTCTGCTTTCTCACCTGAATGGTGCCTAGGCCCAGGCATTGAGCAGACTTGTTATGGAGGAGCCCAGTTAGTGTGACTGGAATCCCTTGCCAGCTTATTTGAAGTTTTCCAAGAGCTTTTCAAACATACCTTCTTCGTTGCATTTGACACATCTTTGACATATGGGAATCAACACTCTCATATTCCCACAGCTGGGTTTTTTTGGTGGACTTTTTTTTAACATTGCCTGCTGGGTTTTTTATTAGTTGGTCTCAATGCCATAAAGGAGTGGAGGGAAAAGGGACCCAAAAAGACATTTTATGCTGCTAGCTGTAGTGCTGTGTAAGATTTTCAACACTTTATTTTTTATTTTTCTTAATTCAACCTGTGCTTACTTGAAAGTGATGGATAGGATAATTGTAGTGTCCCTGCTTTGAGGTCCAGTAGTTCAGCAGTGGTGGTGAAGGACCTTGATGGGCTGGAAAATGGCTTCTTAAAAACACCAAGTTTATGTACCCTTCTTGAGAGGAAGAGGAGAGACCCTAAGCTGTCTGGATATTCACCTTTAGGTTTTTGGCCCTAAAGCCCTGCACACACTGCAGGGGCTGAATGTGTAGCAGGATTGAGCAGGTTAATTAAAATGATCCATCAGTAGAAGGAAGATTTACCTTGAAAGAATGGTTGCTGCAAACTAAGACCAAACATGAACTAAGCAGCAGCCATCTATGCTGTGTGGTTTCAAAAAAACCCTGTCATGGTTTAGGGCAAATTTGGGAGAAACTTCTGGATGGAGACCTTCTAGAAAACAAATCTGAACTGCCCCTCCTCCCAACTGGTTTGGGACAGGAAAAAAACAAATTTCCTTGGAGGAAAGTGGAAAAAAGTTGTTTATTTAACAGGCAAAGCACTCCCCAGCACAACAAATGAACAACACTGAAACACAAACCCTCTGGCCACTCCGCAGAGATGACAAATTCCCAGAGTCTCTCTCTCCCGTGGCTGCAGCTCGGCTCAGTTCCCCTCAGTCCCTCAGTGCTGGGAAAGGCCGGGCCCAGGCCAGGCCCGGGGGGCCACAGGTGGGAGCTCCTGGTGCCCTTTTGGGTTTTGAGTGCAGAGCAGGTTAAACAGTTCCAAGGAAAAGGAAAAAAAACACAGTGCAGAGAACTTCTCTGCCTCAGCTGGCCCAAAACTGACAAACAGCAAAGGAGAGCTCTCTGCCATCCACACTGCAGACAGCACAGGCCGTGAGTGAGGGAAGCTGAAAACTCTGATCTTTGTGTTTTGAAAACAATTGCCTCAGATATTCCACTGCTTCTCCTTCACTCTCAGATCCAGTTTTAGAGGTACAAAACTTATTTCTGGGCTAAATAGATGAATGGGGATACAATTCAGCATCAACCCAGGACAAATCACTAGAACAGTAGAGAGCTTTAGGAGCTGATACATCTGAGATCACTAAAAATCCACAGCCTCTCAAATGCATTAAGCATGCCTGGTAGGCCTAATTAAGATAGATATCATTGGTCTTCATTAAAGCAGATTAATTGTCTTGTACATCTTCCTGTAAGGTCCATTATGTTAGGTCAGTGAACAAAGCTGTGGGAGACCCGTGACTGACAAACATTGTGCCAAACAAAAAACCATTTACTCTTCTGTAACTAATGAGAGGAGGTGAGGGATCAAGTGGTGACTGACAGTAAGAACTGGTCTCTGTACTTGCAGCTGATGAGGAACAACATATATCAGTCATGTAGAAACACTACTGTGTTACTGAATTAAAAAAGGCACGTGGTTGAGAACATCAAAGCACAACTGAGGCAGTGCCTTAAGGCTTTTGAGACTTCTTGAAAAGGTGTCCTAGGGTTGTCTTTACTGTCACCTGAGGGTAGAGAATATGTGCTTCCAAAGCCACTAAGAATAAATACAATGGTGTCTTGTGTTGGTGATGACAAGTCTCACGGACCTAATTCCTAAGAAGGCCTCAGTGTAAGTGCAAAGTACATTTCTCATCTCTTGGACCTACCTTGCTTTGGAATGAATTAAAAGTGAGTGAAGGATCTGCTGCTGGATCCTCTGTGGGGCTGGTGAGCACAGGAGCAGCTGAAATAGAATGAGCACATCTGCAAAATAGGTCTGCAGATGGATTTTTTTAGCATTAAGAGTTCTTCAGTTACAAATTAACTGAGTATAGTTTATGGGTGTTTTAAACGAATGAAAAGAAAATGAAAGAAGTTAGAAATGTTTCATGTCTCCATCCTCAGGCTTACTCTGGACCATGCTTTTTCCTGTGTCTTGAGTTTTTTAGCACTTTGCTGTGAGGCTAACTATGAGAAATGGAAGAAAAATGGAAGTTTTTTGAGTACTTCTGTGTGTTTTTCACAGAATTTGGAGATTCTGTATGGGCATGTGTCAGTGTTCCTGTGAAACTGTGTGGTCTTTTGCACAAGGCATGGTCATTCAGCTGCTAATATGGGCCACAAGTGCTCCTGGTGTGCCAGACTGGAGTTTTATAAAACAATAAACACTGCTGGAAAAAGGCCCAGGAAAACTTTTGACTTTGGGCACAATTGCTTCCTATTGCAATTAAAGCTGTGTTGCATTCCTTGGCAAAGCTTGGGAATGAAAGCCTCTGGGGATTGCTCCCAATGTCCTGTTGTTTATATTAGCTGCTGATGGATCATGGCCTTTCTGCATTTGAGGGTGGTTTAGGGTCTTGGGATGGGTTTTGTGTTAGTGGGAGAACTTTTGTGACTTTGCTGATGTTGTCTGGCACAAGGAAATAGATGGGTCATTTCTGCTGCTCTGTAAGAGAACTCTGGCTCTTGTCCTTAGCCTGGCATGCTTCTACCCTTTGTGGAAAATGTGGAGGCTTTTTCTTTGGAGGCAATTCTGATTTTTGTAACAACTCATCACTATCAATTTGAATTGTTCATAACTCTTTAATTAATGCAGTTACTGTGTAATTGTTGACATTTTCCTTGGTTATTTGATTTCCTGCACCCCCCCCTATGTTATGTATGAATTAATTATATTGGTTTTGATGTAAATTAGTTGCCACTTATTCTGTGTGATGCTGACCAGGTAACTGATCAAAGCACAGGACATTTCTCAGCCCTATTGTGGCAAAGAAAAGCAAATATAAGTTTCTCTTTTGAAACTACAGATAAGTTTTAAATGGTGACGCATCATTACTTTACACACAAACTGGGAATTCTTTTGTTTTGTCTTTTTTTTTTTAAGAATAATAAATACTGTTGGTGTGCTGGAGATCTCCTAAATGGAAACTCTCACTGGAAATCCCCCTGAAATATGTTCTGTTTATGTTTGTTTGTTGTGTTTGTCTTTGTAAGCTGTACTCCTGCATTACAATGAGACCATCTCACTGACCAGCCCCTGTCTAGTTTGCATTTCAGCATTTCCCTACAGTTTCTGCCCTTCCTGAATTTTCCATCTCTTCCATGAGACTCTTCAGTTAATGAATTATCTAATTACTTTTTCACCTTAAAGCCCGAACTGACTTGTTTCAACACTTGCTGAAGAGTTGATATGGCCCTTGGTAACTTGTTTCACCATCCTCAGCATGAGGCCTGGCTTTTAGCTAGTGAAATTCAAGCTATTACCTACTCCTTTATGCATTAAACCAACAGTAGACACCAAACTTGGTAGGAGCACTTGTCCAGATCTCTGAGACTGGAAATGAGCAGTACTAGAGAAGACAACACAGCTTATGTTACACAATAAGACTATGAGTAATTTTATAGGTTAAAAATTTTTTAGCCCTGAAAATATTTTGCTCTTGAAAGTATTTAATGATATTCTGACAGCTGAGTGCATTCTGAGATTGGCAAGTTCCTGAAGGGACGTCCTGGCAGACCTGGCTGTTTGCCTCTTATTTGCATTTGATAAAATCAGCCCTGGCCAGGCCTTGCTGCTGGACTGTCCTGTCACTGCAGCGCTGCTGCGGAGCCAGTACAGCTGCTGTCAGCACAGTGCTTTGTGCTGAAAACGCTCTGAGAGTCAAGATGTAAAAGTAGTTGGAATCTTAATGCAGGATGAATGTCTCTTAAAGGAGCAGGGCTTTCATTCCCAGCTTTATTCTTGCACAATGCGTTTCTTCTTTCCTTCACCTCCTCATTGTTCAGTGGTCCTGCAGTTGTGCACACAGGTGCTCCCAGGCTCACTGCCCCCACCACAGAAAACAGCCTTTTCTCCCCCTTGTTGGTGTCTTTGAGCACAAATTCTCAGGCATTAATATTTCCTAGATGGATTTCTTTGCACCTGCTTCAACACTGATGTGAATTTTTTCTCCCAGCTCTCACTAAACGAATGTGTACGTTCTAAGCAAAAGGTGTGGATAGCAGCTGTCTCACGTCTGTGCTTGGGAGAATGTTAGGGATGCCATCAGGACATGGAGGGGCGATCTCCTTTTGCTCAGAAGGAACCTTTGAGACTTGGCTCTGTTCATTCCTGCCGTATTTCTTGCTGCTGTTACTCGTATAAGTTGTGGGACCATTTCTAATACAGAGCCCTTTCGTTCAGCACCACAAACAAACCCCTCAGAGAATGCTTTCTGTTCCAAGGGGAGGGGAGGAGGAGCTGCATCCTGTCCTGTGGATGTCAGAGTGGGCATTTCTGCAGAAGCAGCTGTACAGTGTTTAATCTGATTCCCTGCTGTGTGCTACTGCATTGCTTTTCTTAAAGATGTGCAAGCTGTGTTTCAGATTTGACTGACATTTCTGTGTGTTAAAAAAATTGCTTTTTTTTATGTGAGTTTATGTATTTATTTGTAATACCTGATTTGAGCTGTACATAGAATGCACACAGGTGCCATTGCCCTGTGGCTGGAGCTGAAATTTCAAATGTTAGAAAAAAAAGATCCGTACCCATGTGGGCAGATTGACGTCAGTGTCTCTTTCATAGAAGTAAAACACCCATTCAGAGGTTAAATGGGGGGGGGAATTTTCTCCTGAACTCTCCCTGTGAGCCCCATTACCCTCATTCTTTGACTTTGTCCCTCTTCAAACTGTGCATTTGTAGCAGAAGTTTAATGTCCTGCTGCTGCACTCTTTGGTTGGTTGTATGATCACCAGCTCTCCCTCTTACCAAGCAGGAACCTCTCTCTGCTGGTGTTTGCTTGAACAGAAAACAGTTCAGCCCATTAGATGGGTAAAGAATGCCATCGCTTTTGGATGTACCAAGAGGGTGTTCTGAAGGAAAACTGTTGTCTTACCTCTCTTTGTAATTTAGCTGTTGAGGAAAGGTCAGTGTTATGTACACTGGGAGCTGCATTAATGCAGTGTTCTTTATCGCTGAATGTGCTTCGTCTGAAGCAGAAAATCAATAAATCTTTTCAGCCTTTGGCTCCCCAAAGGATTTTCTTGTCTCCTGTGGTGCTGTAGAGGACACTGGTTTGGATGACCACTTTGTCCTGAGTGGCAATTCATTTGAGCTTCTTGATGGGGAATGTATATATATATATATATATATATTTTAAACAGATATGAAGTGCTTGAAAACCAGTGTATGAAACCCTAATCTTAATGGGCATTTGCCACCTCCTGGGCTGCTGTCATTTCAGTGCACACAGAGGTATGGCCATACTATTTTCTCTGTTTCCCCATGAGAAAATACCAGTGGCTGTTCATTGAGGGGCAGCTTTCTCTCTGTTAGTAGATGCTGAAATTATGATAGAGACCTATCTGAAGGCCTTTGGCATCCCTTTAAGCTAATTCCTCTATCCTGTTGCTGTCTCAAGTGTTACAGAGCATCACAGCAGCTTTAGATCAGTACACCTGATGTTTGGCAGTATCTTTGCTTTAGAGATGACGTGAATTCCTTATTGATTGTGCTTCTACCTGTAGGTGTGGGTTTGAGTAGGGAAGTTAAGGGGTGAGCTTGTGTTTGAGCAGCCTCCCCTTTCTGGGTGCACTTTGCTTTGTGCAGTGATCCCACTGTCAGCACAGGTTAAGGGTGCTGAGAAAGGCAAACACGGGTTAGCCAGACATGTAACACTGTTTCATTCCAAATGCTGGGGAGTTCTGAAGAGCTGTGGGGCACAGCTGACCGCTGGGCTTGTTCCTCAGAGCCTTAGAACTGCTTGCATATGTTATGGTTTTTGGGGTTTTTTTAAGTCTAGCTGTTAGTTTGGGCAGGAAACCTTCAGTACTTGTGTCACAAGTAGAGTTGCTGTGTTTTGTTTTCTGCCACAGCTTTGTCACCTTGCTGGTGCTTGTGGAAAGAGGTTCACCATTGCATTCCTGAGCCTGTCTCAGCCTGGGACTGCTCAGACCTAATATCCTCTGATTTGCACAAATAATATCCTGGATATTTATGTGGTTTATTTTTTATAGATGTACCCTCAAGGCCTTTTTTTAAACCATGCAGGTTTGTGTGCAGCCTTTAAAGGAGCTGCCAAAGTCAGGTGTCTATTAAATAGAGCAAGGTCAGTATGAAGATCCTCAGTGGTTGTAGGCAAGAGGTGATTTCCCAAGTGGCTTAGCAGCCCTATCTTAGCAGTTCTGTCTGAAGGGCTAGCAGGGCTGTGCTTTGTTCCTTTGGCTCTTGTCCTTCTCCTCATCCCTCCCAGAGACACTGCACATTCCTGCCTCGCCTTTATACAGGCACTTGGGTGTATATCAGCAGTCACCCAGATCAGCTCTGCCCTTGGACTGAAAGTTCCTGCCCTGATCCTTTGCTGTATTGCTTTTCAGCTGGGCCAGAGAGGTGAGGTAGCAGTGCTGCTAAGGCAGGCTGGAAAGTGATTCAACATCCCTTGTAAGGCAGGAAAAACAAGGGCATTTCTAACTCTGGTTACCCCTGAAGTTTATTCCTTCCTATTTGAAGGAAACACTTTACAAAGCAGCTCACTGAACCTCATCTCATAGTTTTTAAATGTTTAATAGGTCTGGCAACTGGGGAAGAATGTGTTATTTTGCCTTGGGTTTCTTTCTTTTCAGTTGCCTAAGGAGCCTCCCTGTCTTTAGGGACATGGAAAGGATCCTGGGGATGCATAATGATATGGTAGAGCTGGTGCCTTTGTTCCTTGCTTGCTTTCTGGTCCAAGGATACTCATTCCCTCTGTCCCCCAGGACTTCTAGTGTTCTGCTTTCACTCAAAAACTTCTGGGCAGATGTATTGGTGGAAAAGTTATTTGGGGATTTGAATTGGCAGAAGTTAGGGATGTGAAAGAGTAGTGCAGAGTGCTGCCAGTTTGGTTTGTCCAGAGCTTTGGTGTGGTGTTCCTATGTCCAGATCCTCTTCAGATTAGGTGTGCAGTGATGACAGAATCATTTTGGTAAACCTGGGCATGGCTTCAGGTACTCTTATGTGCAAGTTGAGATGTTATATGTGATGGTCTTGAAGAGGCTTGATAATGCCCTGAGACAGTGATTTAGTTTTAATACACATCTTTCTAAAATGTAATGACCTACTACTGTCTTGAACCAAAATTAACAGCCCTACTTTTCAGGAGTATTTGATATAAATCTATCCACACCAGCTTTCCATTTTCATAAAGAGAAGGTTCTAAATTAGTCCATTATCTTATGTAACTGCACATTACTTCTGGCTGGTAACTATTTTTTTAATGTTTCTAGGGATTTTCTTCCACGAGGTTCTGGAATTGTGACAAGACGACCATTGGTCCTGCAACTCATCACTGCCAAAACAGGTAATCTCTTCCTTTTTTTGGGTCAATGCCTGGACAGAGTGCTGATGTACTTCAGCAGGAGAAAGAACTTCTCTAAGAAGACATGAGCAACGTGAAGAAAGATGCCACTAGACTGTCTGGAACAAAGGGCTGCTGCTTCAAAATGGTGTGCTCAGGACCAACTCATCACATTTCCCATTGTGGGAAAATGGTTACTTCTAAATCCTGGAGCACATGGTGAATTGAATCCACATCATTACATGCAATAAACTTTGGAAATTAGCTTTGATTTATTAATTTCTTAATGAGCTTTGCAGTTGTATTAGTTAGCACACCAAAATTGCTGCATTTGTACCTTTAACTCTTGCTCTAGTGCACATAAATTTGATTCCACACAGGCTGTTTTCAGAACTTGTCTTTTTTGGTTGGGCTCACTGCAATAAGTAGAGCAGAAGGTGGATTGGGGGAAAACAAGGGTTCTGTGTATTTGGTCAAAAATACAAATATTTTTGAGTGTAGCACTAAGCTATGGGACATCCTGAGATCTTTCTTGGGAATTCACCACTCTGTACTCTCCCTCAGAGCACTTACCCACTGTGGTGTAGCTCAGTTCCCTGGCATGTCTAAAGGCAGCTATGGTTCACTGTCATTCCAGTTCTTGGTGTTGTTACTTCTGAACCAATATAAGCAACAAAAATCATTGGTTTGCTATTTACTTCTGCTTGAAACAGTAAAAAAAGAAATGAAATAACATCCAGCCAGCACTGAAAACCAAAAAGTGGTCTTTGAATTATGGACTGTGATGAAACTGAGGAAAAAACAAAATGATAGCTGCCTGTAAAACTTCAGTCTGTTCCTGTGTGTGAGGTGTAACTAAGTTTTTGTGTATATTTTTTTCCTGAAGGTCTTTGCATTGTTCAACAGGAAGGCAGACTGCAGTCTGCCTGGGCTTCAGGGTGTTTTCTGAATTATTGCTTTTATAGTGCAGTCATACTTTCAATGCCTCTAGGAAATTTTTCATGGTGTTTACACTGTGGAAGAGAAAGGAAAAACAAGGGAATTCAGTATTTCTGCATGCTCAGCTTAGAAACTTTAGGATTGTCAAGTGTGTTATACACTTATAGTCCTTTATATATGGTAAATATTAACATTTGTTTTATTTTGAGAAATGAACACTTGCCATTTGTGCAGATCTGGCTTTTGTTCTCTGGCAGAGGATGCAGAAATGCATGAATAAGGCTTAGCTGGGGAGTCTTGGTCTGACTTTTCCAGCACCATGCAGGAGCAGAAGAAAGAAAAGCTTTGAGCTCTGTGCTGGCAATCCTTTCAAAAAGACTGAACTCTCAGTCACTGTCAGTGAGTGAGCACTTACACTCTGACCTCAAGTGGTTAAATGCTTATTCATTGACACCCATCCTACACTTACCCTGACTGCTCTGTGTTGGCCTTTTTTGTGAAATCATCATAGCCCTTGGTTTAGGGTTTTTCTCTGTCTGTTTTCCTCATTACTATGTTACCAAAGTATTACTGCTTTAGGTAGGCCTCGAGGTTTCATACAGTACCTTCTCTGCTGAAAATGAGTTCTTCATTATAGCTTAAATAACACAACAAAAGCCTAAAAAATTCAGAGAACTGAGTTTCAGCCTAATTCTGTGTTTCCTGGATGTCAAGGTGCATTCCTCCCTTTGGGAAATGCTGCGTAGTTCTTGTTTGGGATTAAATGCCAAGACCTTTAAAATGCAAGCTTTAATTATTTTGTTACTTTCTTTAAACTTTGTTCCACTGTTGTTGTTTTTGATGGTGAAATTCCAAGTAACTTTATCTTTTAAGTCACCTTTATCTTTGTGAACTAATTTTAAGAAAAGAAAATAAAGAAAACTGCTTAGAGAAGCACAGTGTTCTTTTACAGGAAGCAGATGCTGGGCTGATTTCTTTGAAGCCCATAATTATCTAAAATGTTACAGAATAATTAGAGAGCTGTATCAGCTTCTTGTTGCTGTAGTAAACAAAAACTAATTTTTAATCCTAGGATTTTTCTTGACTCTTAAAAATAATTGTTCTTAATTAATTGAATTAATCGTTCCGAGAGAGAGAGGGGGCACTTTCTCTACAGGCCTGCACAGATGACTACAAGATACTTCAGCAACATTTTGGAAGTGGCTGAGAATAGTTTTGGAATGTGAATTTGATTGACAGAGGAGGTTAAAGCTTTCTTTGAGTCATTGCACTAAGAGATGCAAATTAGCAGAGGAGGCATTTGTGCACATCAAAGTAAGAGAAAGCTTTGCCCACCCATTATTAGGGTCAGACATGGCATGGAAGGGTGCAGCAGGAATTGGTTGAGAGGAGTTTCCAGGGATCCTCCAGCATCTGAGAGATCTGACACAGCTGGTAAGGAGCTGTTACCCCTGCAGGAGAGACATTAAACAATTCAGTGTAAGAAATGCAGCTCATAAGAGATGTGGAGAATATATATATATATAATTTTGTTTACCTATTTTAGAAGTTCTGTGTAGTTTGTCCAAAGCTATTTTGCAGTGACCTGTTGGCCTCCTTTAGTCACTGACATGGTTTGGTGGTACCAGTACAATTCCTAAATGGCCTGATAGCATTTGCACTCCACATTCATACAAATATGTACTCTGCTGAAGTATTGAAGGCAAATGCTAAGTTTTTAATGAAATATTGCAAGTAACAAGTCAGTCTTTAATAGTTTTGAGTATTTTTCCCTGAGTTTGATGATGTGAGAAGTTGTGTCTTTAAGATGCAAGTGTTGGTGCACAGCTGACCTGGGATGAGAATTTGAGTGTTCTTGTGAGCTGGTGGGTTTTTCTTCCTTTGAGTTGGTGTTCCTTAATTTTTACATTAAAACTTCTTTCTTCAACATTTAAAGTTTTTGTTTCACAACTGTGAGTATAACTCTTAGCTTAGTGGGGTTTTTTTTAATCTAATACAGCAGAAGGATGAAATAGTTTTTGTTGGAGTTAACAGATATTTTAAGTGGCACTGCTGAGTAAGCTTTAGAAGGTAATGACTTGAAATTTCTGAGATCTTGAGAGATGGATTGGTTTTTGTTTGTTGTTGATTTTGTTGTGGGTTTTGTTTGTGTTTTTTATTTTTTCTTTCTGCTGCCACATATTCTGTATACCCTTAGGCAATCTGTTCTTCTTGCTGTGCTTTCTTCTGCCTGTGCAGGTGAGATAATGACTAGATTCTTCAAGATTAGGTAGTACATTGTTTTTGAACAGCAGTGACAACAAAAAAATGTGTGAAGCCTTTGTAGTAGGTCTTCTTTCTCTTTGTTAAAAATACATTGCCTGCTGTATAAATCCTGTTATTTGTTATTTACATCTCAAATGTGCTGGCTCTAGGAGAGTTATTTTCTTCATTTTGATAACTGTTTTTGGAGCAATTTCAGATTTTCTTCTTGCTTCAGCAGATTAACAGATTTTGAAAATCTTTACTGAGGTGGACATTTTTTAGATAAGTGAGTCATATTTACAATACTCACATTTGTTTGAGTTCTGTTAATTAGAACACTAAGTGGAAAGGAAATCATAAGGTTCAAAAGACATTCTGATTTTTTCTGAAGTCTTGCAGATGCTCGTTTCTATTGAGGTTCAATCCAAATTTTGTGTATTGCAAGACCACTCCTCACACATAGCCATCTTCTGTTGCCATCTGGTGGCAAAAACAATCCTGTAACAGAAAAAGAAATATAAAAAGAATTTAGAGTGGTCATTTCAGCTAACAGATATGATCTTAGAGACTTCAGCAACTGGCAGGTATTTGCAGGTCTTCAGGGACAAAAACTAGAAAAATGCCACAGTGCCAATAGCAGGAAAGAGAAGGGGCACTTTACAGGGAGGAAAGGCAGACAGTGGCTGGCATTTCCTGGATCCCACTCTCATTCAGATGATGAACATGGATGCTGCAGAGATCAGTAAAATTACTGAGGTGTGTACCCCAAAAGCTAAAAAGTGCCACCAGCAGGAGGAAAAGATGGCAATGATGGGTGACCCCTCCTTGAGCCAACAAAAGGCTGATCCCCCAAACAGGACTGACACCCTGAAGAGACACAGGGCTGCTGGTCTGAAACCTGGATTTCAGCTTGGGTAAGGTCAGAGAGGCTGCACACATTCCTTGGCACCTGCAAACCTCCCAGCTGTGTCTGTACTGGTGAGCTGAGCTCATTCCAGTGGCTGCTGAGGTCTGGCAGCGACAACAGGTGGGCTCAGCCACTTGTCCCATCTGGACCCTCAGAATGGGATATGAGCTTCAGCTCATGTTAGGAATAATTAATGGTACCCACAAATTCTTGGTTTTACAAGTGCATTTGCCTGGAAGCTTTTGTTCCCTTGATCCCAGATGGATGCTCAGTGACATTAGGAAATTTGGAATCCCTTCAGTAAGATTGGAAAATGACTCTATATATGCCCATCTTCATAAAGATAATAAAGGAAAGGGACAGAAGAATCAGTCAAAGTTCACTTTTAGGAGAAAAGAATCAGTAAGTAGTTGTTAACTAACAATCTGAAGATGTTTGAGGAACAGCAGCCAACACAAACTCATCAAGGGAAATAACCCCTACGCAGTGCAATCATTTTTTTTTTACAGGGTAGCAGGCTTGTAAATTAAGGTATGGTGGGTATCTGACCTTGGCTACAGTAAAAGTTGTAAAATTATCTTCCTTTTCTTGAAAATCTCCTAAGCAATCTTGGGTAACATGATTTAGCAAGGACTCCTGTAAGGGGGGGTGCACAGCTGTTTACAGAGTGGAAGGAACATCCCTGCAGGTCACGTTCAGTATTTTGTGGTACTGATAGGATGACAGAACAGAGTGTGTTTGTTAGGCTGGTGTTTGGCAAATACGAGTGAGAATATGAAAGATACTGGTGGGCAGAATCAGAATTCAAATTGCTTGCAAAAGAAGAGAAATATCCCCAAAGTAGGAAGCAATTCAGCTGGGATATGGGGATTTTTTCTGTCCTGAAGGCTGGTATTTGAGGAAAAGGCTGGTTTTCAGAAAAGGACCTGCTGCTCACAGTGAGTCTCTGGCAGAGCTTAACTCTGATACTGTGCTGTCATAAAATACAGAAGTAAATGTTGTACAAGATGCATCACAGAAATGCAGTCTTACAAGGTTCTGCTTTTCCCCAGTCCTGGGAAGGAGAGAGCTCTGGTGAGAGCTCTGCCTCTGTAAATTTAGGAAAAAATGCCTGGAGGAGGGCTGTGTGAGGGCTTGGAACTACAGAAAGCATCATCCCTAGGAAAAGGTTGAAAGAACAGAGAGAAATTCCTTCTACAAGCAAAAACTTTCAAGGTTGTGGAAGATTATTGCATCCAAAAGAACGCTTTTCCTCCTCTGCTACGAGTATCTACCCTTCCAATGAGCCACTTCCCTGGTTCCTGGGAGCGTGACCTGCTGTCTTGTGGTGGTTACTTTCATCAGTCCTACCCTGTTTTCCACGTTTAATATCTTCTGCTGTGATATTCTTGTAATTCTCTGCATTGCCAGGATTTTCTGGTTTGTCTTCAGGAAATACCAGGGTACTTCTATTTCTTGTAGCTTTGCTGCTTGAAGGTTAGCAGTGGAATAACTCAGTTTTGAGTGTTTCATCTTTGACTTGTTAGAAAAGCTACAGAAATGGCAAAGCAGAAGAGGGATTGTGGATTGGGTAGGACAGCAAGGGCTTTTGATACTTCCTCTCTTTTCAAGGGAGCACCATTGAATGATTTGCTATGGTCCACATTCATTTAAGTGCATTTACTTAGTTCAGAAAAAGCTGTCCATCATCAAAGAAAAGGTGAACTACTTTGGCTGATGATATTTATTTGCCTGTTTTTAAAAGCCCCTCTTAAAATCACTGTTTTGGAAAGAGTTCTGAGGCTTTGGGAGATGCTTTATTGAAGGTAAAAAGTGTTGTTGCTTGAGTGAGACCTCCCCAAGGGGCTGGCAGATAGAAGGTACAGTAATAGCAGATACTCCTCCTGTGCTGCATACGTTTGAAATGTTCGCTACAGGCCTACAATTTAATGAAACATCTTTTTGGAACACTTTCAATCCATTTTGAGTACTCTACACTGGATACTGCCGCCAAGTTGGAGCAACTCTGCTTGAAATTAGTTTGGGAACAGTTCTGAATCCAGGTCTCTGATCTTGGTGAATTCCTGACCTCAAGTTACAGATTATTCTGTACAGAGTAAAACCTTTGGGCTTTGGAAGCTACTGGGCTCAGCCTGATGTGCATCAAGGGTGTTTTCCAAAACATCCCTTATGTATTCCTAAGGCCTCATCCTTGTCACTTGGCTCTCTTTAGCTTAGAGACACATTTGTGAAATATCTCAAGTGTTGATATAATTTAAATAGTTTGAGGACAGCAATGGCTGTTTAGTGCTCATAACAATATATCATTGTGCTAGACTGAATCATAAAGGCCTAGGGAGATATAACTCCCTATGGAAACAGGAAAAGTAAGGAGCATTTAAAAAGATATGATCCCATATCACTAATTTGTATGATTTGTCTAATTTAATCACGACTGAAGAGATAATTATTCACTTGTAGATGCACTGAAGGAACGATGCTATGGTAGCCTTTTCATTCTGTGTTATCCAAGGTGCTTTTTACAAGTCTGGGGAAAAGAAATTATTTTACATGCAAGGACTGTTGTAATTTTGTATCTAATTGTTCTTGATGTAACTTCAGTTTTATACAAAAAAAAAAAAAAGCTAGATGTCAGGCAGGGTCACTTTTTCTTGTCTGATTTTGTGTCCATTCCCACAGAAATGTAAATAAAACATTTTCTTAGTATTCTTCTGTGTATGAAAGCTGGCAAGTGAAGATGGCATTAAAGCATGTGCTGCTCCAGGCTGGCTGAAGGCATCCCTGCCAAGGGCAGGCCGAGGGCTGAAAGGAGCAGAACAAAGCCCTGCTTGTCCCTTGCAATTCTCATTCCGTAGGCTGCGGGTGGCACCACAGGTTAGGAACCACCCTGGGTTTGTTCCTTCAGACTGCTGGCACCACAGATGGCACCAGGAGCAAGGAGTTTGGGTAAATATTAACCCAGCTAGAAAGCAGCAAACGTTTTTATTTGGATTGCTCTGAAGCCTCGTCAGGTAGTGAATCTATTACTGTGAAGTGGGACAAAGAGAAAAGCTTCCTTGGCTACCAACTGAGTCAACTGATTGCAGCTGGCTACCAGCTCTTAATTACTAGATTTAGAAATAATTTCTTGAGAAAATCCCATGATCCACTGGGAAAAAAACCTGTATGTTTTATGCCAGGAGCTGTGCATGAAGAAGTGGGATAAAATGTGAACCACTTGTCAGCTCTTTTTTGCATTAAGTATCTAATTCTCATTTGCCAACCTTGAGATGACAAATTTTACAAATGTGAATTCTCAACTGAGATATTTTATTTTGTGCACCATGTTATTTTTCTTTTTGAAGTATTTGAATATTCCCTGTTGTTTTTTTTTTAATAAACAGTGGACAATGAGGCAAAACTCCCATTCATTGTCATTTTACTGCTGGAGCTGAAAAAAGGGTATAAAATAAGGTGCTTTTTTGTTAGTTGCTCTCCTGTTTTTAAAATAAATGATATATTTTTGTCTGAACAAAGGTGAGTTTCCCTGTTTCTCACACATTGAATCTGGAGGGATTATGGTATTGTAGCCCAGACAGGTGGGTGTTTGATGTTTTCCCCTCCATTGTCCTTTTTTTCTGTCAGTTTGTTTTAATTATTTATTGTAGTTTTGACTATTTATTACTTTTATTCTTTTTCAACAGCTCTGTCAGGAATAGTAACCAAGTGACTTCTGGGGAACAGGCTTTAGTCCTGGCACATGAAGTCCCCTTTTAATCCATATTCTCACATCTGGTGTTCTCAGCTGCTGCTCTCCCTGTACCAAGCACGCTCTTTGCACTGGCTGTGGTGGGCTGGTTACCAAGTGACATTTGCTGGGCAAGAAACTTCTGAGGGAACTTTGAGATCAGGCCTTGATTGCAGGATGAAGTGAACTGGAATGTGCACAAGTCTTTTCATCTTTTCTCCAGTCCCACTGCTCAGACCTGCTAGGGACAGGATGTGAGCTGGTGTCTGGAATTACTATTTATGTCATTATTTCTGATGGCAGCCTCACTATGTGGATAAACTTCTGTGTTCTACTTTGAAGGAAGAAACTCCAGTTTTAAAATCCTGGTATATGCTTTTGGTTGTGCAGGTAACCAAAGGATTGCAATAATTAGTATCAGTATTTGGATTCAAAAGTCAAAAGAGTGACTTAGTGTCAAGTTTGGGTCTAACAAATTATCTGTCTCTGATTCCTGGTCAATGCTCTTTTATGGTAAAACAGCAATGTGTATGATATTATGAGTTGGGAATTATTTGTGTTCTCCCACGTCAGCAAAATCACAGCCATTTCTATAGACACTTCTGCAAACTTGTAAACATGATTGATATTTAGACTGCAGGAAACTTCTAGGAAATGAGAAACTGTGTTTAAAACATTACAGTGTTTTAAAGTGATCTTACTTTCATTTGGAACTTGTAAAAATTTACAGAATTCCTTTGCTAAGTTCATATGTAACATGGGCTGTTAGTTTTTGAAGCAAATGCTGAGAATCTTTCATGATACAGAATTTGAATTACTTCCCTGTTTAGAATATATTACAGGCAGATGAGATCAGATGAAAACTCAGAACCTCATTCTTAATCTGCTCCCTACTCTATTGCTGTAAATGGCATCTCATTGAATCTTTCATTGTTCCAGAAGATGATGTGCTGAAGGTTGGAGCAGTAAATCGTATCCAACTTTACCTGAGCCTTTCTTGCTGAGGGCTGCTTTTCATATTTGCAGTCACAGTAATGCTTTCCTGAGAGCCATGATGACCAACTTTTGTGCCCACACATGTGAAGAACACTGGGGGCTTCAAAGTGAGTGTGCAAGTCAATGAGCCTGTGAAATACAGCGTTGTTATTGATGTTCTTAACAGAGTATGCTGAGTTCCTACACTGCAAAGGGAAGAAATTTACGGATTTTGATGAAGTTCGTCAGGAAATTGAAGCAGAAACAGACAGAGTAACAGGAATGAACAAAGGCATTTCTTCAGTTCCTATTAATTTAAGAGTATATTCTCCACATGGTAGGTAAAATCATTCTACTTTATATTTATGTCATATAAACATATTATGTAGCTCTGTCTGTGTGGCCATTACCTTTTGTGTCTGTTCTTATTGCTTGATCTTCTGGACTGGGAAAGGTTTGAGGCTGAGTTAGTAAAGACCAGTAATGGAGCTTGGTAACAAAACTTCTTTTTGGCACTCTCCAGAGGAATTCCCTGATCTAGAAAGTCTCTGTTGTCTCCCTGCCTTACTGGAAATTTATTGGTTGCTGTCATTAAAAATATAATCAGACAATAATAGTGTTTGAAGTTGCTTTCTGTTGAAGACCCCCTGTATATATCAAAGTTGGTTCCTCTGGTTGCCATCTGCCCAGTTTAATGAAGACAGTCAAAATGTTTTCCATGGAATCTGTCTTTGATATAGGACAGAAGTGGTGTGTTTGGCTGAAGCATGTGATTTTTCTAGCTGCAGAGAAGCTCAACTAGATCCCCTACCTCAAAGCTTGTTTGTTGAACATGCTGACTCCAGGAGAAAGTGAAAATTTCCTACCTATTGCTCTTACTTTGTTTAATAGTCTATTAATTCAGCCACAGTTGTCTATATTAACCAAACTCCAAATACACTTCTGGTGTTTCCTTTCTAGGAATTGCATTTTTCTCATTTGTCTAAAGGATGCCCTGTTACCCCAGCAGCAGGATGATTACCCCAAGCCAGGATGCCTCTAGTTGGCACTGTGGCCTTTACTGGGGAAATCATACCAGGCCAAACCAGGTTTTCTTAATGGATTAATTTTATCATCCTTCTGACTTTTCTGAAGATGCTTTTTTTAAAAACCAACAATGTATCAACAATATATCCCTAAGCCCCTTAACAACAGTTTTTCTGTATTAGTTAGGCTAGCTATTGATTGCTTTTTTTTTTAATTGCAGAGATGGTTGAAAACATGGTCAGAGAAACACTGTATTAAAAAAAAAAATCCAAACAACTGTTTTGGTTTATTTGGAGGGTGCTATGAGAGTGATCTGTTGCCTGTGTTCCTGTAGTTGGAGAAAGCTCAGAAAGCCATGTTCATTTGTCTTAGAGCCCTCAGGGATATTTGATATCAGTATCCTTTTATGCCAGTTGCAATATTTCAAATATTAAATAGTACTAGTAAATCTGGAGATGTAAGACCAATGGGGAAACAAGTCTGCAGATTGTCAGGCATTTTGTTTGAACTGTTGACTACTGTTGACATATTTATCTGCCTGTAAAGGTAGTTTTGTGGGGTTTTATGTGACCAAGACTTGTCTGCAGCCATTGGTGTGGCCCCTTTGTCATGTGTGTGCACTAACCAGTTTTATGGTCTGTGTTGTCCCTGTAGTCTTAAGTCTGACCCTTATCGATCTGCCGGGAATCACTAAAGTGCCAGTGGGGGATCAGCCTCCAGATATTGAGCAGCAGATCAGAGACATGATCATGCAGTTCATCTCTCGAGAGAACTGCCTCATCCTGGCCGTGACTCCAGCCAACACTGACCTGGCCAACTCAGATGCCCTGAAGCTGGCAAAGGAGGTGGACCCTCAGGGTAAGCAGGATTGAATGTCACCACTTCTTGTTCTCAAGTGTAATAACAAAATGGAAAATAACAGACCAAGTCTTGTGAGAAACTCTGTGATTTATAACATGTAATACAGATGTGTATTTGCATTCTCATATGATCTTCAACATCACAATAGAACTGTTTGTTAGCTTAGTATCTTTTGGGTAATGTTGCTGTAAATGAATTTTTAAAATGTTGTGATCTCTTATGAGCAAGTGCAGCAGGGCTTATCTAGGAATTTTTATAGTGTTGGACAAAACTGGGGATGGTGCTGATGGGATTTCTGGATACTTACATCATAAATTTTATACAGTCATATTGTAGGGATGTTTTATACAGTCATATTGTTAAGGAGTTTTGAGGAACACATTTCAGCACTGGCAATTACGTTCCCTTCTTTTCCACACGTATCATAACTTGAGATGGAGCTGTTGTTGTGTGATAGCTTTGAGAAGGGCACAGATATGTTGTTACATAATTGTAAGATGTAATTGTTCTTCTGGATCTAAATGATTCTTCAATAACTTTTTCTTCCTGCTTCTACTCTGGTCAGGCCTTAGGACCATTGGTGTGATCACAAAATTGGATCTGATGGATGAAGGAACAGATGCAAGAGAAGTTCTAGAAAACAAACTCCTCCCTCTTCGTAGAGGTGAGAATGTTCAGTTGCTTTTATTCTTTGCAGTCCAGAAAATTGTTTGGATAGGGGTGGTGTTTGGGAGTCCTGGAGATGAATCAGAGGTTGTGCTGGACTTGATGTGTTCCTTGCTTTTGCAGTTATCTCTTCAGCAAACATAAAGATGGCTGTGCTAAAAATATCCTTTCTGGACCTGGAAAATCCTTGCTTCCTCTGGAATATGCAGTGTAATGCCAGCACACATCATTAGCCAATATTTTTCTTCTCTGCCAGGCTCCTTGTAACAAAAGAATGGGTTTTTTTTCTTTGCATATGACAGAAGTAAGCACCAGAGCTTTGTAAACCAGGTTTTTTTTCTTTGCATATGACAGAAGTAAGCACCAGAGCTTTGTAAACCAGTCTTGGTCCTTGCCAGAAATTTTCCATGTTCTGGCAGCTCTTGCCACATTTGCTCCTTCTGTTAATAATATCAGGAATTTTAATTCTAGTTATAATTTATTGATGACACTACTGTCTCCTCCTATAGAGTGTGTTGGTCCAGCAAATAAGAATTTTTATTTTGTTAATGTCATATCACGTATCTGTGTTGACCTGTGTGTGTATTTCAATTTTATTTGGGGTTTTTGTTTGTTTATTTTTGAAGTGGTTTCTTTGTGGTTCACCAGAGTTTCAGTTATTTCTCTATTTGAACTGGTGATTTAAAAGGAAGTCTGTCTGTTATATGTAATCAGAATGAACAGTTTAGACAGTGTTAAGGCTGCTTTTCTACTTGTAAATATGAGCAGAAATGCCTGAATTGGAAGGTTTTGTTTGAGCTGAGACAGTCTGGTTCTATTTAAGATGAATTCAGTGGTTCAGGCAATAGCTGCATTGATTTACCCATTGGTTTTGTCTTGTTTTAGGTTATATTGGTGTTGTAAACAGAAGCCAGAAAGACATTGATGGGAAGAAGGACATAAAGGCAGCTCTTCTAGCAGAGAGGAAATTCTTTCTTTCCCACCCATCCTACAGGCACATGGCAGATCGGATGGGAACGCCGTATCTCCAGAAAGTTCTAAACCAGGTAAAACCTGCAGCCTTTGTGGGGAAAGGCAGCTTTGTAATGATAGGGCCAGTCTAAAAACTGTGCTAAAATGAAGTTGGTCACTGAACCTCACTTACCCTTTCCTGCTTTCAGTGTTTTTGATTGGCACAAGATGAAAACAAAGCTGTATATTACATGTAGCATACAAAAGCTTGCTGTGAGCTGTAGTTTCTGACTTTTGCTGGCAGTTCTGCACTCCCCTGTTCCTTAGAATATTGAATATGAACATCAAAACCAAGATTTGTTTCCCTCCCTGAGAGTATACCATCCTTTTCCTCAGTTGTTACGTTTAACTTATCAGTTGCCCAGTGTTTTTGGCATTCCTACAAGTCCAACTTGATACTGTTTTTTCCAGCTCACTGTCAAATTGTAGCATTTCCTCTGGAATAGACAAAGAGCAGGTCAGCCTGGCTTTGGACAGCAGCTGGAAACAGCTGGAATGTTCCTGATTAAAGCAGAAAACTAAGCGGCTGCTCTGCTTAATTTTTTGCTACAGTGACTTTGCAGCTGTAACTTGACAGCCAGGCTGTGGAATGCTCTGGGCTCACTCAAAAAGACTACTAATGCCATTTATTTGTGCCTCAGAGCCAAAGTCTTCATCACGATGCAAGAAATTGCTTGTACCCTGTATTTTTATCTGTGTTTAGAATGTTTGGCCTTGTTTTACATCTTGGAAGTTGAATCCATGTGTCTTAGTTTTGAGACTGAAACACAAACTGCACATACCTTTCAACTGTCTTGTCTGTCCTGACTCACATTGCTTTATATGCTATTAATTTTTTTTTGAGAGCTGTTTTGAATATTTGCCTACTTTAGGAACTGTTGATTTTCTGTTGCTTTTACTTTGTTTGAATGTTAGATATGGAAAGATCTACGTTAGTTCTGTCCTCAAGATATTGGGGACCTATTGTGGTTTCAGGTAATATTTCAGTTTCTTTGTATCCACAAGGTGGTGCTCCAGGGAAAGGCCAGCTTTTGATTTTGTGCCTGTCAGTCTGCTGAGCAACTTTAAACTTGAGTTTATATATTTTGATATATTTTGGTGTATGACAGTTTAAATGTATACCTTGGCTGGCTGGGGTTAAGAAGAGGGTTTGAGGCATAGTGGAAGAAGTGCAGTTTGCTTTTGATTAAGGAATGGGTACAATACCTGAGAAGTTTATGGCACAGGTAAGTCATGGACAGTGCTGTCCTAACACACTGAAACCTATATATATATGTATATATATATAAACATGCTGTGGGTGCTCAGAATCTCTTTCTTTCCCACTTTGCCTTGTGGCTGTAGCATAAAGGAGTTGTTGTGCTGAACAGATATGTAGGGAATTGTCAAACACCCTTAAGAAAAGCAGCAAAATGGGAGTATGGCATCAGCACAGAGGTGTGAGGTAATTTTAAATTACCCATGTAAAGTGTGTAGCTTTTTCAGGTTTAACTAAACAGGTGTGTAGTAACAGGGCTCAGTGGGTGAGAGGAGGAAGGAATTTTTTGAGCCTTCTTACAGCATGTCTGCACCAGGAATATTGGATTGTTATTTAACTGTCTCCATTGCATCAGAGATCAAAAGGAACTGCACTGGTAAACTAGCACAGGTCATGGCAGTCAGAAGGAAATGGTTGTGCTCCTGCTTTCATCTCTTTAACAGTATAAAAAGACTTTTATTTGCTTTTTAGCAACTTACCAATCATATTCGGGATACCCTGCCAGCCTTCAGAAGCAAACTCCAGAGCCAGCTGCTTTCTATAGAACATGAAGTAGAGGTATACAAGAACTTCAGACCAGAAGATCCCACCAGAAAAACGAAAGCCCTGTTGCAGTGAGTGTCTTTTGTCCACTTTTCCACTTTGAATGGGTTTCCTTTGCCTTTTTCTCCCTTCTTTCTGATTGGTTTAAATTTAAGCATTAGGATATTGTTAAGGATTCTTTACACAAGCTCCAAAGAATTCTGTTTGATGTTCCAGAACACTTTATTTATTCTACAGTTTCAACAGAATTTTCCCTAAATTAATTTTAATAATCCTAGAAAAGGGAGAAAGCGCAAGAAAGAAAAGGCATGAAGATGGGCAGCAGAGATGATCAAAGGTAAAAACTGCTTCTGATTGTATAGACATATTCTTCTGTCTGCCAAAAAGATGACCTCAAACAAGAGAGAGACCTGGTGCTGTAAGTCTGTAAGATGAGGAGGCTGGAAGGAGAATAAAGAATGCTTCTTTTTCTAATGTTAAAACTTGACTGTCCAAAAGAACCTGGAGATGGCAAGATCAAAATTAATCAAAGATGATCATCCTTCATATTTTCTGCACCTAGGACCCAGAGATCTTTTCTGCAGGAGTTGTCAGTAAAAGTTTTTGTGCTTTCAGAAAGCAGCAAGGCAAATTCTTTGGGATTATCATCATCAGTTCTGAACTAGAAAGCTTTTTCACTGCTGAAGTCACTGTCTGGTTTGGGTCTCATCTGCACAATAAATCTGTCTGATGAGACTTTGATAACAGTGATGGAACAGAGATGACTTGGAGTCAAGTGGAGGTGGAATCACAGCCCTTGGTAGTGGATTTAGCACCAGAGAGAAAGGACAGTGCTGATGTTGTGGATTGAACACCAGCTAGCATCTGCTGCTTTGCTGCATCTGCTTCCTCCTTGACCTGTTTCCAGGGATGCTGGATATCAGTGCTGCCTATCTTTTCACCTGAAAGATCTGCCATTTTCACTCTCCCATTTTTTTTTCTTCAGCTGTAGCCCTCTGTGTTTATATGCAAATAAAACTCATCTCTTAGAGAGGAAGCATGTGAAGGAAAAAGGAGGAACATAAAACATACCTAGCTCTTCTCTCCTGTATGCCTGTTGTCACATTCCTGTCTGTCTGATTCCAGCGGTTTTTAGCATTCTCAGTTCTCTGGGATAGATAGTAATGGCACTGGATTGTGATAAAGTGTAAGTTTGGGGCCAGATTCATTCTCTAATTCAAACTTTGGAATTCGGAGGGGAAAGTAATCAGCTGAACTAGAGAGGCTTTCCTGAGCCAGATGAGGACTGATTTACTCCTTATTTTTGTAACAACTGTGTCCAAAAGAGTAGACAGTTCCTCGTGACTTTACTCCAGATGTTTTAGTTGCAAAAATAGAGGGACATCACCTTTGACTTTTCCATGACTGGGAGAACTCTCCTGGGCGTTTTTCTGAATGCTCCTGCTGCAGAAGTCAAAGCAGAGCCAAGTAAGCTGGAGCTTGTGGCACTGACACATCACCATGTTACTGCTGGTTCTTGGGCTTGCCTTTTGGCATGGGGAAAACGTCCCAGTCTCTTCTGAAGTTTCCAGCACTGGATTCACATCATGCTATTAGACTGTACTGCAAGACAGCAGGGGTGCAGGGGGATGTGTGTAGGTAGGGATTCTATGGAATCAGTTGTACAGATACTTTTGGCAATTGCTAAATGTGTTTGAATAGGCAGTATTAGTTGCATAGTACTGAAAAAAAGAGTTGGTAGTTAATATGCTTAAATTGTTCTGGGTTTTGTTTGGTTTTTTTTCCTTTCCTCCTCTCCTTTGACATTTAGGATGGTACAACAGTTTTCAGTGGACTTTGAAAAAAGAATTGAAGGATCAGGAGATCAAGTTGATACACTAGAACTTTCAGGAGGTGCCAAAATCAATCGTATTTTCCATGAACGTTTTCCCTTTGAACTTGTGAAGGTATATATCCATCTTGCTGCTGTGCTTTATTTTATTTATGTATCCTTATGTTCCTACTGATAGTAGTGTAGCCAGAAAAGGTCTGATTGAAAGAATATTCTTTTAACTGTGGAAGAAATTACATGAAGTTCCAATTGAGACATTTGGCTTAATTTCTAGGATTGGACACTGAGACACGCTAAGAATTCTAAAATACAAGAATTAGAATATAATTATAGTCTCAGTTCTATTTTCTGTGCTCTCCTATTGTTTTATCACAAATGGCATCTTTCCTCTGTTTAAATGGGACAGGCAAACAGTTACAGTTGGTAAATTTGATTTGTGTTCAAGTAGCTGGTATCTGTTAAAATGAGAGTTATGGAAAATAGCCCTTTAGGTCCCTTCCAACTCAAATCATTCTATGATGGTTTGACTTAGGTAATGACCCTTTCATTTGTGACAGCACTGACTTCTCTTCCAGCTAGCTGACTTCCAAGAAACTTAAAGAAAAGCTTTATAACTTCATAATTGAGACAACTCCTCTTTTAAATTTAGTTGAAAACTGTAGAATGGGAAGGGAAGGACAAACAGATCATAATCACAGATGTTGAGCCTCTTCAAGAGACCAGGCTTTAAAAGAAAAAAATTGAGTCTTCCAAATCCTGTTTCTGGCTTACTCTGTCAACTCTTCAAAATCATTCCAGCTGTTGGTATATCTGGAATGGAAGAGTGTGTGATTTTCAACAATATTTACTACTGCCTGTAGCCTTAGTGCTAAAACGTTTGAAAACACTTATGCATTGTGTAGTGTACTTAGAAATGACTATTTTAACTGCTGAGCTTGCTTGTCTTATGGTTATAAGGGGACAAAGGGAGAGGAATGTTTTGTGTTTTGTTAAAACCCAGCCCTGATGTGCCCTTGTGTTCTGCTGTTCCTCTAGATGGAATTCAACGAGAAGGAACTGCGGAGAGAGATAAGTTATGCCATCAAGAACATACATGGGATCAGGCAAGTGCTCCCAGCTCTTCCTGCATGGTCACTTGATACAGGTGGAATGTCTTCCCAAAGCATTGCTTACAAGCTGTGTTGTTCTCAGTGTTTGGGGAAATGTCTCGTGTGTTACTTGATTGGTAAATTCTCAGATGGTTGACCCTGGTAGCCATGGTGCAGTATTTGAACTTTCCTTGCCTGATTGCTGGAGAGGTCTTGATTTATCATAGTGAACTGATAGTTTTGGGTGTGCTTTTGTAGTTTGGTTTTTTATATAATTTATCTGCCAAGGTAGACCTTGGAGAAGAGTGTTTGAAAGAAAAGCAAAGCCCATTTGTTTAGAACTGGGTCTGTGGGGTAGCTGTTTATAGATTCTTTACTCTGCAGTGACCAACTGTGAAATTCTCCATGTTGGACTCTGAGTAACAGAATCTCATTTTCTGCTGTGAATGAAAGTGCAGCCATAGGATTCCTATGGATTTGCTGTGTGAAGGACTGCACATGGAGTGCTTGCAGCTGCCACTCATCCCTGGGGTTTGATGCACTGCTGCTGAGACTTTACTGCAGTGCAGCAGTGCTCCTTAGAGTTCCTGCAGTCTTGAAGGAGTTTCATCTTTCAAGCATGTTTCTACTTTGCTTATATCCTGAGTATATTCTTACTCAGAATGACATTTTATTTGAGAAAGAAGCAAATTTAGTTCTGTGGAAGCCTCTTTGTCTAGGGATTGTTATTACTCAGCTCTGAAAGTGAAGATTTGAGCAATTTATTAAAAAAAAAAAAAAATCTTCCTTGCCTGATGTTTTTATTACTGTCTCACATACTCTTTTATGTCTACAGAACAGGTTTGTTCACTCCAGATATGGCATTTGAAGCCATTGTTAAAAAGCAGATTGTTAAGCTGAAAGGACCTTGCTTAAAAAGTGTGGATCTGGTGATGCAAGAGTTAATCAACACCGTCAAGAAGTGCACTAAAAAGGTAGCTTGCACATAGATCTGGTAATGTCAGTAAAATGTAATGGTATAGTACACAATATAAAGCCTGCTTGCATTTTATGGTGTTACAAGAGATTTCTGATTCAGTCACTTGTCGGACAGAGTAGGACTTCCTCAAGTAATTACAACTTCTGCAAAGCTCTCAAAACAATGTAATGATGAAAACGTTCAGGTTTTTTGATTTCTTTGTTTTGGTTCTTTTGATGAGAGGTGTTTTTGAGTCAAGAGATGCCCTGAGTTTCCTTCTTAAAACCATGTTTTCACTTCTCAGCTGACTGGCTGCTTTTGCATTCTCACCTGCACATCTGCCTGTCCCACCATCCCAGTGAAGGGCATCCCATAATAGCAAGTACAGGAGTGATTCTGGGATGTGAGCACAGGTTTGATGAGGTTGTTGAGAAATATCCTCTTGCATTTTTTCTGAGAAAAAATCAGATTTTTTGTACCAATGAGCAAGTAAATGAGATATTTCTTAAAACCTGTAAGACAAAGAATATAGAGAAGCAGCTTCTCTGGTGTATTTTTAGCAGAGTTTCCAGGTTTTTTTCACTTGTCAAAGTCTGGAAGACACGTCACTTGAATTAACTGTGTAGATGCTCTTCCCAGTGGTATTGGCCAAATGTACCACTGTTATCTTGCTTTTTTCAGTATTGTTAGGTAAAGATGCTGCCACAAGGTGGAGCCTTTAAAAAACAAGAAATTCGGAAATCATTTAGAGCACCACTCTGGAATTAGGCTCAGTAGAAGGGAGAGAAGCCTCACCCCAGATAGGCTGTGTTTGGTATGGCCAAAGTGTCTTTTCCTCAGTGTTCCCTGGAGGAAAAGAACAGCAACAATCCAAGGGTTTAGGCCTCTCCAGTCTCTGAACAACAGCAAGTAAGGCTTGCTCTGCAGTGTGCTTAACTTCTAGTCCCAAGCTTTTATCATATTTGCTTTCTCCCAAAGAGGAAAGCTGGAGGCTGCCCTGTTTGTACTCCACTGAAGGCCCTCTGCAGGTATAAATCTCAGTTAATTTTCTGTTTCAGTTGGCAACATATCCAAGGTTGTGTGAGGAAACAGAAAGAATTGTTGCTGGCTACATTCGTGAAAGAGAAGAGAAGACCAAGGATCAGGTGAGAACACATAGGAGATGTGACAGTTTGGGGAAGTGTGTGAGGGAGAGTAGTTCTTACATCCTAAGTGCAGCAGGACAGTGAAAGATTTTATTTTTCTAAATAAGCTGCACATTTTAGAGAGGAAGAAAAATAATTAAAAAACCACTGAGCTTTGAGAGAGTCTAGAATTGTTACAGAAAGGTGAAGTAGTGTTGGCTTGTTCCTGTGCCAGTGTGCCAACTTCTTAGCTGGGCCACTAGAGCTGTTTGTGGGAAATTGATATTGATGAAAAAAATGCACACAGGAATAGCTTATTCCTACTTTGTTTCCAGGTGTTTTTAACACACCCATCCCATGCATCCACCCCTCACCCTAATTACAGCCAGGCTCACAAACAATTGTACTGGGACCCTTGAGAGAATGACAAGCTTTTCTTCAAAAAAAGCTAAAAAGCAAATAAAAATTCAGAGATACTGGG
The DNA here is from genome assembly GCA_013397295.1 of Polioptila caerulea. NCBI lineage: Eukaryota > Metazoa > Chordata > Aves > Passeriformes > Certhiidae > Polioptila > Polioptila caerulea. Next base: position 319,034 of record VYXF01006515.1, on the reverse strand, counting down.
TTAAAGCATTCATCACTCAGCCAAACATTCCAAATCCAGGAAACTGCAAATCTGATATTACATGTGAGAAAATCCAGTGGAAATGAAATCAGGAATTATTGTCTGGAGAGTGCAGAGTGTGACAATAGAAATATTTGGGGTCTAAGAGCTCAGCAGAGCTCCTAAGCTGTTCTGGACTCCTGGCTCTCCAGTCCTGTCCCTGTGCAAGTAAGGGAGCTGTGCAGCACATCCTGCTGCTTTAATCTCTGTGCAAATGTAGTCATAAAAATAATTTAACAAAAAAAATATTAGCTGGGCTTGTACTTGCAGGGGGTTCTAGTCAGACACTGTCATCTCAAAATTTTGGACAAAATACAAGTTGTTTAAAATAATTGAGTTTTATTTTCCTGTTCTTCATTGTATGCACATACCTGACTATTTCTCAGAACAAGGAACAAAATATGGGCTTTTTGTAAATGCCAAAAATTGACCAAATAGGTTATTGTTGCATTCACATCATTATTTATGATGTTAGCAGTTATCCTTAAAAAATCAAAACACTAGTGAGAATATTTTCAGAGGTAAGAGATGGAACAAAAACATAGTGGGGATTTGAGTCTAAGTGAGGGATTGAATATCTTCTGGAAATTGTGAAGAATTTGGGATTGATGCTGTATATGAGGAACTGTGGTTGAGGAGATTAAATGCCACCATTTGGTAACTAAAGGTTCCTTCCTTGCTCCCTCTCATAAATGGAAGTCTGAAAAGACAGGGGTGAAGTGCAGTCTTGTTCCAGAGCCTTTTGGAGGGTGGGAGGCAATTTTTGCAGATATCTTTGCTGAGTTAGATTGTCAAAGTTGAATCAAATTCTCTATGGGCTACTGAAGGCCTGACAAGTGCTGAGTACACAAACCATTGTGTTATTTGTTGATAGCCCATCTCTCAATCCAGGTGTACCTGGCTGATACCTGACTGGACATTTTCTGAGCCAGGGCAGGATTACTTATCTTTGTGTGGTACATAAAGAAAGTGTGGGTACCTGCATTTTAGGCTTAAGGTTTCAGTTCCTTGCTGGCTTGGCTAGAATGCTCCAGATAGACAGAATTTTGCTTAACTTGCAAAATGCAGAGCTGGAATCTATGTTATACAATTATTTAAATTGTCTCTGCCTGTGTATGATTGATCTTAATGGGATGGACAAGGGCCAAGAGAGTGAAAAATGAGATCTGTTAGGAAAAAAAAGTAGGAAGAGGGAATAGGACTTCTGTAGTCCAACTTATTAAACAAGCACAGAAACAGAAGTGGTGGAATTTAGAAAATATTGCTTTTGGCTTGAACAATTATGAAAACAATATTCAGTAATGCAGAGAACTCAAGAGTTATGCTTTCTTCTCCCTTCCTTTTCTTCAATCTCTCTCTTCCACTTTACCCATCCTGTTTTGCTCTCCTATGTCCTATAATAGATGCTGCTGCTCATTGATATTCAGGTTTCTTATATCAACACCAACCATGAAGACTTCATTGGCTTTGCAAAGTAAGTATATGGAAAATCTGTTATGAAGACACTGCCAGGCTTTTTTGTTTATTTGCTTGGGGTTTTTTTATGATGTTCAGAACACAAGTCCTGAAGCATGACAGTGATGATCCAGGCTGCAGAGTCCCAAACATGCAGGACCATGCTCTTTCTCAATAGCCACAATGTTGAACTCTGTCCCAGTTGCAGGGGAGTCTTCACCCAGTTCACAAGCCTGGTTTCACTGAAGCCAGAGCTTATGTCTTGGTCTGGAATCACACGGATTTCAGGACCACAGAAATGGATATTGGTGGTCTTTCCACATTGTTATTAATGCATACTTTGGGAGCTGTGATTCTGTGTGAAGCAGTTTTGCTCAGAATAATGGATGTCACTGAATTAGAAGTGTGCCTGCTGTTTGGCTGCAGAGAATAATAGTAGCAGAATGCCCTGCAGGGCCTGGTTTGACGTTCTCCTCACTTAATTGAAAAGGCTGTGAGAACATTTTCCAGAATGTTCTCCCTCAGTTTCCAGCAATTTGTGCCTCAGGGAATTCATACCAACATATTGTCACTTGTAAAAACATTGAAGATGTCTTCACTCTTTGAAGAATAAATGTTCCTTCAGACATATTCATGCCATATTTGCCATAACAGTAATTGGGATTACAACAGGTTTTGGCCATGTGAGGTGCTGGCAACAAATTTTGGCACCACAGTACGTATTTGACTCTGGCCAGTTCTAGTTAGGCCTGAGAAGGAAGGTCCATATCTTTGGCAGTGTGCCTTGAAGGTTTAAAACATGGAGTTGAGTAAGCTGAGAGGGGAGAAGGTGCAGCCAGGCTCTGTTTATGTGTTTGATTTGAGCAACTTTCTCTAGAATTGTTTGCAGGTCCTAGATATTGTTATCAGTTCTCTTGACAAATGACAGGATGTTGTAGCAATGGTGGCTGGCCTTCTAGAGGTCAAGATAACGACCTGCCTGCTATTTACTACTCTTCATCCTTTTCTGACAGGAAAAAGACTGCTGAAAACACTCCATGGATATTCATGGTGTGCTTTGTGACCTTGGACAGTCACATAGTCCCACCTCCCACTCAGAGAAGGCTCCATGCTAAGTTCAGACCAGGCTGCTCAGGATTTTGTCCTCTCACATCTGGAGAATTCCCAGAATTGGAGATTCTCCAGCCTTTTCTATGCTAGCCTGTTCCAATGCTTGCCTCACCTCTCTGTGAAAAGACTTTTCCTTGTGTCAAGTTGGAACTTTCCATATTTTATAGTACTGGATTCTGGAGTTCCAGGTGTATCTGTAGCTATTTAATTATGTTTCTCCCCTGGAAAAATTCCCCTCGTGGGTGCTGCTCCTGCAGCCTCCATGGTCCTTGCTACTGTGTCTTTACAATTCCAGACTTCAGTTTCTTGGGAAAGCTGCTTCCTCTTTTGCCAGCTGAGATCTAGCAATCCCCAAGTATGGGGCATAAGCATATAAAAAGTGGCTCTTGGCTTAAGTTCTCTATAAGTTTAAGCAAGGGTTTCTGTACGTTGGAGCAGATGGAAAGGAAAGCCTTGTTGACTTCTGCTCAACTAAAGGAGAAAATTTGGATAGCAAAGAAGAATTTAAATTATATTCACTTATGAGACAAACAGGAGAAAATACTAATTTGAAACTATAAGTGTATTATTGTTACAGCAGTTATGTTAGAACTGGAAAATGAAGTAAATTGGGTAGCACAGGGGCTTCTGCAGCATCTAAACATCCTGGATTGTGGATTCCCCAGTTTGCCTGTTGTTTCCTTTCCTTGGCTGAGCCTTCTAGCCCCTTGTCTCCTGTGGCTGCAGTAACAGTGTAAGTCCTGTGGACCTAGCTCATAAGAATGAGAGCACAAGACATTGCAAACCACCCTGCAGCACTGCAGGACCTGAGGCAGGTACAGTGCAATGTGAATTGTCTTGAGAGGGATTTAACAATGCCAGTAGTTAGAATAAATTTGCATAGTTATAAAACCTTAGAATAATAATGTCTGTCTAGTTTGGCAGAACAAAGAGCAAAATTCTGGTCTTGGTTTGTTTGCAGTTGGTATAACTCAAGAACAGTTGCATGCTTCAATCTATATAAAGAGTAATTTGTATTTAGAACATTAAGTAGAGGACCAATTGCTGGGCTATTTCTAAAAGGCATGGGTTTCTTAGTGTAGTGTTAATGGAATAATTAGCTTTTCTAAGGTGATAAAATTAAGAAAATAAACCAGGGCTTAGTGTTGTGTTTTCTATGTGCACTTCATTTAATCATGATTTATGTATCAAAGTTTGTGCAACTTAGATGATGCACCAGGGGCATGCACTGTTGTTTGGTCCCAGGGAGCAGGATGATTGAGCTAAACACAGTGAGTAGGCACTTGGAATAAATATCCTTGTGGATCTTCTCCCAGACACCATGTGGACTACTGGGTTGATAGTGTGGTCCAAAGGGCAGGATCAGAATTTGGGCAAGGGTTGAGTTGGGTGCTTCATCAATTCTTGGAGCAGCAGCTGTGCACCAAACAGCAGGATTTGCCACAGGCTCTGATCCAGGCACACCTCTCTGCCTTTCTCTGTCAGAGCAGCCTTTGTAGCTGCTGGAATATGGATGCTTTTGTATTTCAGTGAATCAATGCCTGGTGAAATGGTATAACCTAGTCCAAACAAAACTTCCTGTCACCAGTGAAGTGCTGGTGGCTGAGTAGCCAAAGCCTGCTCTCAGAACACTTTTCTTCTTCTTTTCAGCAATATTTTAATTTTGTGGCCTAACACAAACTGCCACATAATGCAAATGCTTTTAGAATTAATGGCAACTTGTTTGGTTTTGAGACAGGAGTGTGTTTTGTTTCAGGAACTGGGATTAGCAAAATTCAAGAATTGAGCAAAATATTTTAAATATGGTTTAATTTCAAATGTGCTCTATTCTTATAAGATTTCAGTTTTGAACCAGCTTTATGATAGCTTCAGCCATTGGTTATATTTACACCCTCATAGTGCATATAAATACTGGAATAATATCCAAAACAAACTGTCAAGACAAAGCTATTAAGGAGCCTCCAGCAGGGGAGGATTTTGTTGTACTGCTCTAAATAACAGAAAAGGCTTGCTTTTTGTCTCTTCTGAGTATTTATAGAGGGTAATGTTTCCAAAGTTACCCACATGAGCCATAATTTCTCTGTGCTTCTAATGCACAGAGGATCAATGCAAGAAGGATGTTGTTGCAAAGGAGATGATTGGTAGGGGCTGTCTGCTTCTGTCCCTAGCAGGCAAATATAATCAGGCAGAAAAGCAGTGGAAATGTGCACATATATGCAATGATTTTCCTGTGTTTCTTTTGCTGTGTTTATTTAGCTTTCTCTGCTGGAATCGAAAGTGACTATTACTGCTAAAATTATTCCTCAGGAACTGGCTTAGTTCAAGTTTCTTCAGCATAACTCTTTTCCTCTGCTTCCCTTAGTGCCCAGCAAAGAAGCAGTCAGGTTAACAAAAGTGCAGTGGGAAATCAGGTAGGCACCTAACAGAGAATGGATAATGGCACGTGCAAGTTAATCCAAGCTCTTTGGTTTTTTGGCTGCATTTTCTGTTTTAAGTGTATCATTTACCTTTGTTTGCTTCAAACATTTATAAATGTGTCCTCATTGCCTTGTTTTGCTGAGCTTTTCAAAGCCACCTGACTTGCATTGTTATCATCATTTACTGTTTAGCATCTCTGCTGCTGCTTGCACTGCTGGTGTCTTGCCTCCCATGCTGTTCAGTGCCTTGAACCTCTCATGTTACACATTGGTGTTTTGTCACTAACTGCAAACTTGTGCATTTCAGAATCCCAAATGCTGGTGAGTACTTGCCTGTGTGTGCTTTGTGTCTTTTGCTGCTCCTGATCTGTTCACAGCAATGAAAGGCAAGTCAGCAAGGAAATGTGGATTTGCCTTTACCCCTTCTGAAACCTTTCAGCTGACATCACGCAGTTGTTGACTTTGTACCATAGGCCTTTCTCCAAATAAACAAAGAATGAGTGGTTGATGCTCTCAGATTAGCATCTTCACTGAGATTCATTAATGAAATCGTTTGTTTCTTTTTGTCACAAAATAATATGGGATTGATTCTGCAAGGTGGTTGGTGCTCCTGAGCCTGCCTTCCTGCTCTGCTTTTGGGTGGGTCAGGGGTTCTCAGTACTTGGCAGGATCAGTCCTCTAATTAATATGAGATGAAAATAAGGACAAGGCTACGATTTGGAGAGTTTCTGCTCACTCCGAGGTTTTTGCAAAGTCTTAAACAGAAAAAAAGAATTGTCATGGAACTAGTACATACTTGAGAATAAAATAAAGTAGTAAAATTAAGATGATAAAATTTTGTATAGTTACCAGTATTGAACATCTTCCTGATGTTTTCACATGCAATTTGGTCAAACATTGCTCGGGAGATTTCACCTCCTGATCAAGATTTTCAAATGTGACCAATGAGTTTAGATCCAAGTGATAAACCTGAAATTTCAGAAATTCTCCTATTCTGCTGCTGTTGTAGACAAGAATTCTTGGCAAGAGTTCGAGTCATCTTTTTGGGACTAGAAATTTGATCTCTTCCTCTCACCAAGAAATTGCTAGTTATTTTCAAGATATTTCTTAAAATAATCCAGCAACTTCTTGGATGTGATGGTTCCCCACAGCCTGACCAGCATGACTGGCATTTTTGATGTAATATATGGTTTGGATTAAAATGAAAAAAAAACGCTGGAAGGTCTAAACAGTGCAATGGCTTCAAAGAGCAGCCTCTCCCCTCTGAGGAGAGATTTCCTTCTTATCTAGCTGTGCTGGAACATGTGTCAAACACAATGACTATCATCACTTTGGAGTGTCCCATAAAAGGAAAAGCAACCAATTATCTGGCTCTTCAAAAATACACAAATAAAATGAATTATTTTTTAATTGAGTGAATGTTTTCTCTCTAAAGAAGTGAAGAAAAAGCTTGGCATTTTAAATTCAATGTTGAAACTTGGTTACTTGTGGTATAAAGGACTTTGCTGAACCTTTTATTGTAGAGATAATAAACAGATGTTTGTAAGTTGATTGTTTGGGGTTGAAAAGAATGAGAAAATGTTTCTGAAATAAAACTTCATTTTTGCAATTTGCTATTTCAGGGAACCAATCTACCGCCTTCAAGGCAAATTGTACGAGCTAAGTTCTGTAAGCTTTATTGTTGCTTTTTCATTTAGCTTCTCAGAGGGCAAAGTTTGTCTCTAACTCATTGGTTTGTCAAATACTTGCTGCTAAACTATTTAATGTTAAGCTGTCTTGTCTGTAACACGTGCTCAACAAAGTGTAATTGCAGTTCATCACTTAACTGCTACTAACCTGCTGTTACCAGTCTGAACTAGTATCACTTAAAATGCTGTAGAAGACCTCACATAGAATTAATACTTTTATAATTTACCAAGTTTCTCAAACTAAAATGACTAATTGGGGTTTATTTTATTATATAACTGGAAAGCAGTTTTTATCTGATGTAAGTGCCTCTATTCATAGTAAACCTCTCTGAAAGGTTTCAAATAAGTTTCTGGTAACCAAAAGGGAACATCAGCTCTGGTGTAAATGAATGTGCTGTTTATGGATACAGGTACTGTTCTTGGTGGTTTGTTTCTGTCAAGGAATTACTTGGGATAGAAAAAGTGAGTTTTATGAATGAAAATATTTCAAACCTTTTTAGCCTTCTTTTCATAGCCCAAGGAGGATCGATATATCACGGACAGACTCTTTTCTAACCCTTCCACTTCATGAGTAAATAAATATGTGAATGCCTTTAATATTACTAATTAGAATTAATTGTCTAAACTGCAGTTAATTTTATAACAAGTTATTACCGGTTCAGTGATTGTAAGGTGTGAGAAATAAATTTCTGTATTGTGTGTATTCTCTTGCAATATCTGTGATAAAACATACATTTTTTCAGTTTGTTGCCACATCATCAAATTCTATTCGTTATCATTTTAAACTCAACTTATGTTCAGTTATGGAAAAAGGACTAGGCAGCACTGATTTTAGCAGCAGTTGAATTGAAGCCCTTGGGGAGATCAAGATCACTGAATTTTCCCAAAATAGTGGGATGCTCATTTGCACTACCTTGCTTTTCTTTTTTTTTAGTAGCTTGCTTTGGACTGGAATGATGCAGATAACTGTTAACTATTTCTGTGTATCTTGGAAATAAGATGAGCACAGCAACGCCTAATTTTTGGATAATAATGCAAACTCCTCTTAACGTGTTTTTCTCCTTTTTCCTCTACTACTAATTTATCCTCTCACGCTTAATCTTTGGCCTTTTTTGTTTGTCTTTTCTTTGCTACCGCCTGAGGTTTTGACCTGACTGCACAAAGTTTCTTTTTAAGCCACAGGTTAGTCTGTCTCCTCATCTGCTTGAAGTAATCTGTGCAATGCTTAGTTTTACACAACACACCAGCAAGGTTTGGCTCCTGAAAGCTGACCCACTCTTAATTGTGTATGCTGTGTGCTGAGATTTGTTTTGGTGACTAAAATTCAATGTTCTAAGCTCCCTTTCATGGTAAAGCTTTAAAGATGAAGGTGTCATTGCTCCCTGTGCCCAGTTGATGTGTGTGAGAATGCAAGACACTCAAATTATAGAGGATTGCATGTAATTTATAGGAGATTCTGTGCTTTGCTTCTGTGGCAAGATCTGCTGCTGTGCTTGAAGCAGCCCTGTAACTGGAGAAGGGGCTTAATGTGAACTGTGAAGTTCAAGGCACTGTCCCAGGTGATGTGGAGGTTTGGGTCTGAGGGCTTTGTGTGACCTGCCTCTCTTCAGTGTTACACCAACAATCTGATTCATTTGCTGATTAATTTCTTCTGGACACAAGTAGCATTCAGACTCCATCCTGAACTATAGTTCTAATAACTAACTTTTCCCCTAGTAACCCCCTTTTTTCCTTTTTTTTTATTTTTTCTTTTTTTTCTTTTAATCCTGCTTTGTAGCATGCTTTACTGTTTCTTTTCTTCAGATATACTTAAATCCTGTTATCTTGCATGGCCCAGGAAAAAAATGTGCATAGAATTTTTTAAGCAACCAGATGGAAATGGAGACTTCTGCCCTGGGCAGTGAGGTGGTCACGAAAAATCATGACAAAACTGTTTTGTTAAGAAATGTCAGTATTTCTATGAAAGAGGTGGTACCCATGAGCTAACACATTCAAAAGTATTTCAAAATTTAGCAGCATGAGACCTGCTGCTTTTGAATTTTTACTTTATCAAGTCTAGAGGAGTATTACTATTCTAAAACTATTTAATAATATTTAATAAGCTATTTATTTATTAGGTTAATATCCCTTCATGTTTGACTTGCCACAGTGTCTAGCTGTATTTGGAAGCATATTTCCATTTTTTACCCCTGAGAGGTTTGCTCCAGTGAAGACTAAATCTTTCTTTAAAGCAGACATGTTTTTAGGGCTTTAGCCACTGTCACTAGTTTAAAGTTCTGTAATACATTGTGCAGTGGTTTGTAGAGAAGCAATGGTACAAGATCTTGGTTGTGTTCAGTATCAGAACAGATCTGATGAGTTTATGCTGTGACATTTGGAAATTACAGTGAAATTCTGTATAGATTTCCCCTCTAATGTGTTACAGCTTTTGTAGCATGAGGATCTTCATGCATGAATGCAAGAGCCAACAGCTTGTGAGGATGCTTCCCTTTTCTCAGTGTGCTCACTGTTAGGTAGCACATGTTGGAATGTGATTGTGTGCTAGGGTGGTTCTGGGGGTTGTGTTCTGTGTTCAGAATTATTTCTGTGGAGTTACCCAGCACAACTTCAGTGGTGTTACATTAACAAGTGCTGCTGCTCTTGTTGTTGTGGGAGTGTTGGCTCTTGTGATTCTCACACTTGTGTTTCTGTCTGCCCAGTTTCGTGTATCTCACTTATCTTGAAATCATCCTTCAAATACTTCTTTAGAGAATCAGGAAGTGCCCCATTTCTTTAAATATGATTCTTTATAAATGCCTTATTTCATTGAATGCAATTAAAGTCATGCAGCAACACATAAAATGTGCTTATTGTGTCAAATCCTGCTTTCCTGTTTATCCATGGAGCGGTGGAGAGTAGGAACAACAAATATGATTTGGGTTTTGTGCAGCTGAACTATGAGAAAATTATTTCCTTCTGGTTTGTACATGTGCATTCAGAGCCTGTAAGTTTCATTTTTCAGTCACCCAGATTAGGTATCAGGATCCTGAAGGAAGGAACTGTGTCATCTCTTGTTCATCCTGTGCATGGAGTCCAGCTACCGGTCAGAATATTGTCTCCAGTAGCTTCTGGCTGTGCCCATATTTTTCACCTTCCTGAGGTTCATAGCTCGTGTCACCAACATCCGCTCTGCACAGAATGACATTCAGAAATGTGATAGAAAATGGAAATGGATCCCTTGGAACTCAATGAGAAAATTAACTAGTGAGAACAATAATGAAACACAATGCTGTCATTTTTTAAGCTGAAGTACTATAAAACAAAGCTAACACAATGGTTTAAGAAAATTCCAAAAATTCTCTGTCAGAGTTTTTTTAACTTCAGAAGTGTCTTTGAAAATCTTACCTTCTTATTGCCTGTGGAGGAACATTTCTAATATATGATTTGAGGGGTTTTTTGTTTGAGGATTTGGCTGTGATCTAAGGTGTAATTTAGCTTCTCTGGAAAGTGAAACTATATTCCTTAATCTCACTTTTTCTTGCATTACACCTTGATCTGACATCTCCCTCTCCTTTACATCTAACACTGATGCTGCATCTTCTGAAAGTGTAGCTTTTGTGAGTTAACAGCATGTGCCTAGGAAATGGGAAAATTAAATGGAATTAACATGAGGCTTAGCACACTAAGCTTTTCTCCCCTCTTGCTGTCCCCTGGAACAGCTTCCTAGTATTTTAGATTGTTTGAACCTGTTATAGAGTCCAGGATATTTTAGAGAACACAGTACTCTGTTTTCCCCAGGGGTACAGATAAACAGGTCTAGAAATTCTGCATGGAAAACACATGCCCAGAATATTGCTGTAGGTTGGTGTCCTGCTCTTCCTGCAGGGTTTTGTAAGAATGACAGCTGGATCTAATCCTTGGCACACAGGATTTTTGAGGAAATAACTGGTAAATTCCTTCCTTTATGAGACAGTGACCAGGGATTGTCCTAGCAAGTCAGCTTGTTTCTGTCCACACCCTGTGATGGTTGCACATTTATGGGAAGATGTGTTGGACTGGAGCATGACAATTCCTACCTTGGAAGTATTGAAACCTTCAGTGCTTCTTAAATGGTTTGTAGAGTTTAGTTTTTAAAATGTTGGTTTGGTCTGTTCTGAGACCTTTACCACAAATGCCTTCCTGTCAAATTGAGAAAATTGGGCTCTTATTAAGCTGTTACAGAGCCTGTGGCAATGGTGAAGGAGAGGATGGAATAAGCAGCTCCTTCCCCTCCCTTTGAAGTCCTCCTCACCTGTAAGGTTCTTGAATCTGCTGCTTAGGTGTTCCTGCCCGCTTTGCTTCTAGAAACCACCTCTTTATCTTCCCTGACATCTGTGTTCAAATCTTCTACCTTCCCTGAGATTTTTCTCCAAAACATTTTCCTCCAAACCAGGTGCTGGCCGGGCTGTCTGGGCTTTCTGTGTGTGGATATGAGCTTTATATGGAGTAACGTGGCATTTTCAGTTGCAGGCAATGTGGTCGATTCAACAGCATCCTCTCTCCCAGCCTGTTATTTCAACTTCTTTATAGCATGGGAACATGTGCACTGCTACTGTGAAGGCTTTAGTCTGCTGCACAAATATAGCTCCCCTTGCTGTAGAACAGTTCAAGTGAATGGAGGACCTTCATTTTGTTGCTTTTCCCCAATGTTTTTCCCTTTGCTGTTTTATAGTTCAGTGCATAAAGAAAGAAAATAGAATTAGTTTGGTTCTGCAACTTATCCCTTGGCAGCTGCCTGAAGGCCAGTACACTGGCTATATATACATGTTACTTGTTTCCTGTTAAAAACTTACTTCAATAAACATCGTAAAATAAAATGAGGATTTCATGGGTAATCAAGTTCTTATCAGTATGTTTCCCTTAACTTGCACTTAGGCAAGCATTCCATGTGTGTTTTTACTTACTAATGCCCCTCTCCACTTAGGTTGTTTTTTTTTTTCCCCTGCAATAAACACAAATATTAGAAGTCCTGACCCACTTTTGTAGAAACCTTTGTGGAACAGGCTATTCCATCTAATCTGCTTGTGCTATAGCATTGAGTCTCTTTACAGGAATCATGTCCAGTTCTCTCATCCCTTACTGTGGCTTCAGAACCAAATCAGTGCTTTTGTAGAGATTTTCTTACAGGCTGAAAATTTACAGCCTGTTTTTGGATCTCCAGGACTTTTCTTCCAGTGCAGGCCTGGCTGGTAGTAAATGAGAAAACACATTTGTCTTCCTTGATAGGGAACTGATGCTCTTGGATTATGTGTGTTTCTGATACAATTTCCTGCTTTTCAGGTGCAACTTCTTTAGTTTAGTTATCAAACATAATTCAGTCCCTTACCCTGTGCAAAACCAAAGCTGGTTTTTCTTAGGAGTTTACATGAATATCCAGGCTGAATAGGAGTGAGTTCTGCTTCTGAAACTATTCTAGATGGCAAAGAATAGATGGTGAGCCATGTTCTTCTGTGGTGAGTTGTTGATGTTGAGGTTACTGGTCTTGCAAAGCCCTATGAGAGGAATGTTGGTCTCCTATTTTTCTTTAAATACAAGAGGAGACTCGTGTTTGATCACACAAGTTGGTGTCTGTAGGGCTTGTTGAGAGGGTTCTGAAGGGCTTCTCTGAGCACTTTTTTCCATCTCAGTATCCCACTGGCAAGTGAAGGGGACAAAGAGAAGAGCTGAGGTTCTTTGCATCTGTGATTGGGAGAGTTCTGTCGTCTTGTTCAGAGCATGATAGGAAGGAATGTTTGCTTTCTCACTTACATTGAAAAACAGTGACTGTTCTAATGAAATGGAAAGTTTCCATCTCATCTGTAAATGAGTTTTCACGGTTATTCTCTTCTGCTCTGGAGTTTTCTCACTTCTCTTAGGTTTCTGTTGTCCCCCTTTGTCTGTGCTTCTCTCAGTATTTGGAGGTATGTTCCCATCTGTTCTTTCATCTTTGGCGTATATCTGTTTTATGAAGTTTTGCTTTACCTATTTTCCTTCTGATTTTTATTACTGCCTAAGGTTTTTTTTCCTCTTTTCTCTTCTGTGACAAGAATATGGCTCTCACATGCTTCTCCTTACCACTTCCTGCCTTAATTTTAGCTTAAATTTAGAAGACCTCTCCTCTTTGTCATTCCATACAAGCACTTCTGAAAATTCCCGGTGTGTAAGAAGCCACTCACTTTACCAGAATTTAGGTGCTTTTCCTGGTACTCACCTTTAGAGATGACCTTAACAATTAGACCCAAACAGTGTAGTCAGAGATTAAGCTATGTAGCTTTTCACAATGTGTTCATATACAGCAAATAAATATCTTCAAGCTTACATGATCCTTAACACACTCACACTTGCTGTAAGTACAACATTCTGATAGTTGGGTGTCTCTCTTTTTCCAACCTTCAGACTGACAATATTATACCCACTTGGTTACTTTTTTTTTTTTTGAATGCTAGAAACGTGCAAAAACTCTTGAATTTCCCAGAGACTGAAAAAATGCACCTGTTGTTGTTTCATTTAGCAAATGTTTATTTAAAAGAATGAATGCAGCAGCAGAACTCTGTCAAGTGACTAATGAACTGAACTTGTACCTGGCTGCACCTCTGCATAGGTCATCCGGAAAGGCTGGCTCACCATCAACAACATTGGCATCATGAAAGGAGGGTCCAAGGAGTACTGGTTCGTTCTGACTGCAGAGAGCTTGTCCTGGTATAAAGATGATGAGGTAAGGAACGAAGAACTTCTTTTCTGTTGGGGAAAACCCCAGCATTAATACTGTATTCTGATAGCAAGTTAAAATATTTAATATTTATGTGTAATAAAATATAATGATAATAAAATATTTAATGTTTTACAGTTTGTGGAAGCTTGAACTGAGAGATTTTAGCTGTGTTAAGATTGTTAAATTTAGCTTGTTTTAAGATTTTAGCTGTGTTCTTTAAATTTTTGGTTTGATTCATGGAGAATGCTGACTGTCTAAGACTTCTGTTGAAATGCTGATAACAAATACAGGGTGTGGTGGGGGCTATTTCTGTTTGTTTTACCTTTTTCTTCTCTTCCTATGATTTCCACACATTGCTTTAAAAAAGAAAAAAGGGAAAAAAATCCCAGAATATTCTGCCATCCTTGCTTGGGTTGCTCTTGTACATCTACTGCAAGTTGATCATAAATTGTCTGAGTAAATGTACTTGTGAAAGTAACTGCAGCAACTGATTTAATGAAAACAGCAGTTCTCCAGTCTTATGTTCTGGGAGGATGAGAAGCCATCTGCAGGGTTCTGTAGCTGGGTGAGGTGGATTTTCACATTTGACAAAAAATGCACCTTCATGGGTGATCACTAGATCTGAGGTGAGTAATACAGGAATAAAGAAAAGGAGATCCATGTTGCTCACTTGGAATATATTAGTTAGGCATCAGTCAGGTGGCTTGTCTGTTCTGTTTAATGACTTTTTCAACAATGTGTGGAATGATACATTTTATCCAAGACTCCAGTAATATGTGAAGGTCAAAACAGGATTGTGTGTGCTGTCAGATTTATGGTAAAGCCTTTGTGGGTTTTTTGAAGGTTTGTGTTGGTTTTTGTAGAAAAATAAGGCTCCATTTAAAAAAAAATCCTATTATTTTCTATTTGTGTCTCCCCAGTCCTTTTTTATTTTTTAATTTAAATGTTTTTAGTAAGAAGTTAGTGATTTTTAGGGTGAACCAGCTCAATGGATGGAAGAAGCACAGGTAAAGAGAAAGCTTTAAATGAGCTCTAAAACATCACTCCATCTTTTCATCTTAGATTCTAAGTCATAATCAAAACACTGGTTGATCCCAACAAACCAGATTGATGGGGACTGTGCAATTCCTATTCTGTTTAAACTAATGTGGTGTTTTACTGCAGTGGATTTTCTGGAAGCCCTGGGGAGAGTGCCTGCAGTCATGAGGCAGAGCTCTCCCGAGTCCTGCAAATCCAGGATGTGGAATTCCTTCAGGAATGCTGCTGGCGGTGGCGACTGTGCTGCTCAAAAACTCTTTTTCCCCTGCCCCGTCCGTAGCGTTTTAGGATAGACCTTAAGGCAGAAGGACTAATTAGGTGAAAATTGAAGATTTTACCCCTTGCCCTTTTATTTAAGTTTTAAAGGGATTTAAATTTAGTGTAACAGGAAAACAGTGCAAAAGGCAGAGGGGAGGAGCCAAGGGACAGGTGTCAGGAGGGGAAGTTTTACTCTCAGATTGCTGAGATATAATTTGAAAAAAACGCAAAAGTGACTTTCAGAATTTGAAAATTTGAAGCTGTTGTTTTTTTGTGATCTACCTTGAAGTTGCTGGAACCAGCTTTCTTAGGTAAGGTACAGGCAACTGTAACTAAAACAAGCAATGTGGCAAAATTAACACAGCTGCTGTGTTC
The DNA here is from genome assembly GCA_013397295.1 of Polioptila caerulea. NCBI lineage: Eukaryota > Metazoa > Chordata > Aves > Passeriformes > Certhiidae > Polioptila > Polioptila caerulea. The sequence continues at coordinate 303,945 of VYXF01006515.1, read as the reverse complement.
TATCTCAGCAGTTGGAGGTGCAATTTCTTAAGGTAGTTTTGGTGTTGCTTTTTTAAATCTGATTTTTGTTTAGTGTGAAATATAAAAATTCCTGAAAATCCTAGTGATGTGTCTTGTGCTGTGCAACTTTAAAAATAAATAGTTTTGATAATCTGCTGGGGAGAGTCACCTGGGAAGCTCATGAGAATTCTCAGAAAGAAATGGCCACTGTGTGATTTACATATGCATATTTTAAGATAATGTCTCTTAATAGCCAAACAGTTACGTTTTGAGAGTCATGAAAATGTCAGTTGTTAATTCAGGCCATGGAAGTTAATTCAGGCCATGAAAGATCACTCAGGAATTTCTTAGAGTGGTAAGAAGATATTAGCATAGGATAATAGCAGAGTGCTCCATGCTATGCTGGTGAAAGAAGTTGCTCCTTAAGTACAGATTAGCTGTACAATTTGATTATTCTGTCCTGGAAAAGAGTTTATAAAGTTGTTTTTGGTTTTTTTTTGTACTGGGCCTTCTCAGTAAGACTGAAAAATCAGTGAGGCTCAGCTGATGGCTGCAGTGGCTGTGTGGGGGTGTTTCCCCCAGTGGGATGCTCAGTCTGGTGATGTGAGAAGTGACCCCTGTGTTTGTGTGTCTGCCTGTGCCCTGTGAGGTCGGGGGGAGTTCAGAGCCCCCAGCTCCTGCTCGGGCTGGCCAGGAGCCTTTCCATGGCAGCTGGGGAAGGTGCAGGGGCAGCTCTCACCTCGCTTCCCTTGCCATGCTGAGGAGTTTGTGCCCTCTGTGCCTGTACCCCGTGCTGCAGCAGCTTTGTACCAGAGAGCTCTGACAATGTGCTTTGCAAAGCTCCAGTGCCTGCTGGGGCCTCCAGGGCTGCGTACCCCCTCTAGTGTAAGCTGAGCCTGTTTTCTAGTCTGGAATTTGCTCTCAGATCAAAATCACTAGTGGTGGCTTGCTAGTGCCATTAGAAGGATGGAAATTCCTTTGTGAGGTGCAGCTTTATAAGTGATAAATCCACAGTGTAATGCATTTAGAAGCAAGTTGCTTTGGCAAAAGAATTCAGATTTGGCTGTATGATACCAGTGTTAGAAAAGAAACAGTTGGTTTCTTCACATGGTTTTGTTGCTGTCAAACATAGACCAGGATTTTATTCCTGATGAGAGGGATTCAGTGCCTGAGAATGCTTTTGAGACTGGTAGTTCTGGAAATGGCAGGTCGATGTTTGAACAGGGTGCTTAAAGCAGTTACAGTATCGGTTCTGTGAGAGCTAGCATAGATTAGTTTCTCATCCTGCATGCAGTTGCTTCTGTTTGTAACTTTGCTGTGTGACCAATACCATGGCTTTGTGCTTTTCTACTTGAAAACCAAGCGAGGAAAGTGCTGTGTACTGGCTTTGAGGCTGTTGCAAACAAGTACAAGATCAGCACACTCAGTGACCTCACAAATACAGATCTGTTTTGTAGAGTGTTCCATGTAATCCTAGCTGAAGCATTATAAGTCACACCTACACACACAAATTATTAAATCTGGGCATTTTAGCTCTCAGTTGCTACTGTTTTGTTAAGTAGCATTAACTAAGGTTTATTTGAGAGTCAACCTGCAAATCTGAAGTTTGTGAAGTAGCTACTTCTGCATAAGTATGAAATGGACTTTGGGAATGTGGAATGTCATTCTAGCCAGTGAATTAAAAACCTCCCTGCTGTAAAGATATGTATGTAATTTTTAAAGTGGTGTAGCACTGTTACAGTGCATGGTCATAGAAAGTGATTTTATTATTCTTTCTAAAGCATCCAGAGATTTCACTGGCATTATTGCTGTGCAAAGGATGCAAAGCTGGACTCTAGGATTAGAATTTCTAAAAATGTGAAATTTAATTGATGGGGAAAAAATCCCCTTTAGTCTTATTTCCAGTGAAAATATTTCCATTCTCTTTCAATAGTAAATGATATTATTATCAACAGCTGGTGCTGGATGCAGTTTCTATTATAATTTTGCAGTTTGTATTATAATTTCACTGTTTGTTCCCAGCTGTAAAATTATGTGGGATTTGAGAGTGAACTTACAGAAGTAAGTGAGGAGGTGAGAGAGTGAAAAGGGGAGAAGTTACTCCAAGGTCTGACACTGTGTATGTTACAGAATGGACTCGCCACACACTAAGCTGCTCCTGGGGCGAGCAGGAGTGTCAGGGAGTTGGACACAGCGAGAGTCGAGTGATGCCTGGGCAGCAAACGGGAGGAGCGGAGGAGCCGCGGGGCTGCGGGTCAGTCCAACTCACTGTTAGCGACCTCGTGAGAACAACTAGGAAAAGAGTATATAGGAGCACAGTCAGAATTTCAGCAGTGGGTTTTATTGTACTTCACAGGCAGTGCTGCTTTGACTCTGGGCTTGGTGACTGACCGGCCGTCTGAGGTCAGAGCGACTCTTGGCTGGAGCTGGTGCTGCAGATGCTCTGGGCTGTCAGAGCAGGGTCCCACTGGCGGCTGTCCCTCAGGCTGGGTTGTCATGCGACTGCCTGTCTGTGCCTGCTGTACAGGTGAGAGGATGTTCTGCACAGCAAGTGTAGACAGGCAGACACATGACAACTCCGTCCAGCCAGTCCCTTGGAGCCATCGCCGCTGCTGTGCAACACTTTGTGCCAGTCCACTTTGGGGGCGTTTGGTGGGGGGAACACACAGAACAGAATTAAACTTTAAAACATTGGCAGCTGCAGAACAAGAACAGAACTTGATTTTATTCAGAAAAGAAGCTTCGTACATGAGTTATCATCGTGCTGACACGAATCAGGGATGCGATTTCAACAGACTGCTCAGGCTGAACATTGGGAAAAGCAGAAAGAACTGGAGCCGTGGTTTATTTTATATGCAATTCATACAGGGTTTGGCCTGCATGTTGTACTTGCACATAGTAATTTAACCAGATGTTTTTACTCTCCGTGGAAGCACAGAAATACTGAAGTTCAAGATAAAGGATGTGTTTATACAGTGCATATTTTCTTGGAGCAGATAAGTACAATAATCTGGGACGTTAAAATAAAAATCTTTCTGTATAAATGGAGGCCACCACTTTCACATTAACCCCATTATAGGGAATGTGCTGGAAAGAAAACTAGTTACGTTTTGGATCAATTTTGCTAACGTCTGATAGCTGTATATGTGTTATATTCCTTTTAGTATTTTGGTGTGCATGTTATTTAAATTTTGCTTTTTCTCAAAATCTATACTTTCTGACCAAATAAATTAACCTCATAAAACTTCAGGAAGTTTTTTTCAGTCATATCTGGATTATGCTAGAGATCAAAAGCATGCAAATAGCATCATTTCACATCACAAGATGTGCTGCTTGGCTGAATTTTCTCTGTACAGAGTAAACACAATGACTGTAATCCAACTTTGCAGTGACATTTGCAACATCACTGGGGTATTGTTTTAGAAGGTATAAAACCCACTGGAACCTTAAAGGGGGAAAAGAATAATTGTATCAATTGTCTCTACAGATTAAATGTTTCTGGTTTGTAATGGTGTTCTTGAATCTCTGTTGCTCGCTAGTGCCACCATAGGTAAGCACCAAACTTGTGCTTTCAAACCCTTCTCAAACATCTCCCATTCAGAATAGCAGCCAAACAATTTTAAGTCCAGCCTGAAAACTGATTATAAAGGGATGAAATTACCTGAGATTAAAGATGAGAATTGTGCTGAGGTTTTATATTAAACTAATAATCAATCAATATGTAATTATTCAAGTGTTCTCTGTCTAATAATTTTGCCATAAAGAATAATATGCATTTTAGTTAATGTACAAACTGACTATACAAGTTAAGTTTATCAGTTACATGAATAAAATTTTCCCTGAACCTAACAAGATGGATTAAGATGTCTTAAATAAAAGAATCAGCCACAAAACATGACTAACTAGTTCAGACATGAAAATTAACTCCAGTACATTAAATAGTTTGTCTTTATAAAATGCTTACTTAAATTTTTGTAGCTCAGACTAAAATTTTAAGAGTATGCTTTAAGTTGACATTTCTTCCTACCGCTTGACCATTTTGAAGAAAAGCAAAAGTGGAAAATTAGAAGTATTTTTAAAATAAATATAATAGAGTGATTGTTTCATAGATTTAATCAGACTCAAGTCCTGCATTTAGTTACTAAACAAATGAAAAATCTTTAGTCTGGAAGAAAATTAGGTCTCACTTTCTATGTTATGGATCCTTCTTGAAATAACAAAGAACTGTACAGTCAAAATGGTTGGCAGCCTATAGTACAGAAAATACTGGAATAGCATTTTCTAGAATAGGTTTTCTGTTAACTGTCAGAGAGGTTGTGCTGAGAGGAAAATCGAAGTGGAAATTTTGTGCCATCTTTCTAATAACTGTACACAAGGAGAATTCATCAAAGAATCAGCAAAAAGCTTTACATCTCCACAGAGGCAAGTTTGTCTTCCCTTCAGTTAATTCCCTGGATGCTACTAGACATGACTAGATGAATATATCCACTTGATTTTTATTTAAAAACTCAAATTCTTTGAAATTGTAGTTAACTTCCTTAAAGGGCTTAACCTTTTTTTGTGCTCTGTCTGATTGGCACATTGAATCAGTAAAGGGCTTAAGAATATTTTAGAATACTTGTAACAAAAAAAAAAAATCTCATGTTTACCAATATTATTTTTACAGAAACTTATGTTAAGGACCTGACTTTAAATGTTGGTACCCTGGAAACTGAACTGAGATATGTATTCCCTCCAGTAGTGATCAGGACTCTTTCTTTAAGGGAAGGCTGTTATTTTTAGATACTGCTTTGCAATGCTGTGTAAAATTCAGTACAGAACTACAGTAGAATAATGCAGGAAAGTTTCATTCTTAACTATGGCATTTCCTGTCTCTTTGTAGGTTTAAACCTGACCCTTAATAGTATTTCAATTAAGATTTTTTTTTTTTCCTAAATAAAGTACAGTTCAAGAATCAAAGCCTTTTACAAGTAAAAGTGAAGTTATGCTATTGATTAGAATCCATTATTTAAAAATCTCAACACAGTAAAGTTTAGGGCTTTTCATTTTCCAATCTGCTTAGCAGATTTTGAGTGGAAGATTATAATGAACGTTCTATGTAGAAGCCTGGAATTTTTCATGCAGATATTCTGCTATTTTGGTTATAATACTTTCCATCTAGAAATGATACTTGGGTGGTCTGGAGGCACGGTGGTAGTACAGGGAGGGGGGCACGGAGCCTGGGGAGGGTGGCAGTGCCTTTATGCTCTGGAAATGCAGATGCACTGAAGAGCACTGGCAGTGGCCATACAGGAGACAACATGCAGCTTAATGACAAGGCAGAAAGATGGCAAATGACATGGGGTTTTTTAAAAGTAACTAGTTTTTTTCACATTTGGATGCTAATTTGATCTATATTTATTTCTGTAAAGTTAACTGACTTTCCCTCACCCTTTGCTCTCTTTTATTTTTAACATTAAAGGAATAGTTAGAAAAGGTTTGAAATATTTTCTTCCTCTTCCCTGCTTAATTTTTTTTAAGCGCACTTAAAAAAGTACACTCCCTAAAGACAAAAGAAACCTTATTGTGCTGAAACACTCACCTATTTAAATGTTCTTACTGGCTTTAATGTGCATTTTGTGCTCATATATATCCGTTCATACAACAGGCTTAAGCATTGGTATCGTCCTGGCTTCAGAGAACTCTCACCATCATTAGCATGCATTGGATGCTGCTAAATTTCTTTTTTTATTCATTACAAAAAGTAATATTTGGTGGTATTTTGCCTTTTTTTTGTTTGGTTTTTTTTTTCTCTTGAAATATTTATATGCAGCCTATCTGTGTTTGTTGACATGCATGTTTAAAGCATCTTGTTTTATAACTATTGAAATCTCTTCTCTGTGACTATGATCAACTAGAAATTGTTTCAACGAAACCAGCAGTGTTTTAAAAACCACAGAATCATTTAATTCACTTAGAAAATGTTTTGATTGCTGAGCCGAGGTCGCTATACTTCCTTATTCATTGCTAACAATACAGCCTTTCTTTCCATATCTGCTGCTTTGCACTCTGCATTTCCCCCCCACCTCCTTTCCAGCCCCATGCCAAGGGGGCCTCCTCGATCTCAGCCTTACAGTCTAAAAATGTAACTTTGAAGAGTCAGGGGTGGATGGGAGGGGAATCACTTTCTAAATCCAGAAAGGTCATTTAAAATAAAGATTAATGCAAATAGTGGACTAGAGATAAGAGAAACACTCATTCCGTGTGTTTCCATCGTCCTTGCTTATTTAGCAAAAGTTAACACAGGCTATCTGCAGCACTGTTTTCATGGAGAGCCCATTATTCCCTGGATAACAGTATTTCCTTCCTTAATTTCTAGATCAGAATTTTTTTTTAAAAAGTAGCTTTGCAAGTAAGCATTAGAGAAAAAAAAATTGTAAACAATTATATTCCCCTTGAGAGCAAAACTGAGCGAGTTTCTTAACAAGGTTTGGAAACATTTTTCTACTGCTTAAGCAAAATCTAAGTCATAAAACTTTACAGATTTGCTATGCCTAAGACAGCAATCATACATAGAGATTGAGAAATATTGATGCCAGTTTGACTCTAGTTCCATTGTTTTAATTTCTTCCTGTTGCTTCAGATTTTCTTGTAATAACCACATTTAACTGTTGTTGTAACTCCACTTTAAAGCAGAACGAGAATAAAAATTCCATCTACTCATTACTATAATGGATTAAACCCCACTAAGTTAATCCTAAAAATAATCTTCTACAA
>VYXF01006515.1:282983-297145 GCA_013397295.1 Polioptila caerulea | reverse complement strand
AAAAAAAAAAAAGAGAAGCTGAATAACTTTTCATGTATATATAGATTAAAAAAGAGTTTTTTGGTCAAAAGAAAAGTTTTGCTGGGAGGCAAATGACAGTGCTAGTCCTTGCTTTGTAAGCTTTAAGGCAGCCAGTCCAGGCACCATCACACCAACACTACGTGACCAATTCTCCCCAATAGCTCCTCTATTGATTATCAAAGGAGCAATGGAAAAGGTCAGCATAATATACAGATTTATTCTTTTTTTAATATAGCAAGAAGGCTGTCTAAAATTCAACACACATTCTGCAAAATCGGCTGGTTATAATACTAATGGCTGCATATCTATGTTAATTATTTTTACAGTTCAGCTATTCCAAGCCTTCCTGGCAATAATGAACACCATATAGGTGGGATTTTTTTCCGGTTGCAGTAGTTTGTTACTACTGTTAACTTTAGGGGAGCTGACTCTGGAGTTTGGCTGGTATCAAATTGCAGCCCAGACTTTTTGTATTATTTTGTCCGTGGGGATTTCATTCAGCCTGAGGGTTTTTTTCCCCTACCAGGACAGCTGGAAATTCATCAAAGCAAACTTCTGCATTGGTTTACAAATTCCATTTTTATCAGTGGGATTCAGGACAAAGTAACTTATCAATTTGAATGGGAGAAGAATTATCAGCGATTCAAAATACATGAGGGCGACAACAATCAATCGCTCCTGATCGCTCCCATGCAATGTCCAGCCAGGCATCGGGTTGGAAAGCTCTTTCTTCTCTTTTATTTATTGATTGCTTTTTTTTTCCCACCACATCCTGAACTTGAAAAGGTAATTTTTCCTGACAATCAAAGGGTTTGTATTCTGCATGGCAGCAGCCTAGCACAGAGTAGTCAGTTTTTTTATGGTTTCCCTCCCGGTTTTCATTAGCACATCTAGCGTAAGTTACTTGCAAAGAAGTTTCAACTGCATATAAAATACTCAGTACAGTTTTCCCAGAGGTGATATAATGTATTTTACAATAATTTTAAATATTATTCATGCATTCTTTTCTAGTATTTTATTACTTTAAGCAAAAATAATTTTAAAAATTGATCTTCCGATCATAGATCACAACAGGAACTATTCAGAATACATACTTCTAGCAAGCCTAAGGAAAAAAAAATACTTTTAAATATTTATACTAACAGCTACAAGTAGGAAAAAAAATTAAATTTACCTTTTTAGTTTGTGGGGAAAAAAAGCTTTATTTTAAATTTAAAAAAAAATTAATAAAAAAGAAATGACCGACTTTAGCTTTACTGTTGTACACTTCTCTAGGCAGTGTACCTCTAGGCAATATACCTCTCTCATTTCTTGCATGGCTTTTAGTGCACCACCAGAGCTCCATCTTTCTTGCAGTGATGACTGGAGGAAGGGGGGAGGGGAGTCACCTAGGTTCGCCAGGTCATAGGCCAGGTGTTCTTCCAAAGTAGGCCTTACCAGAATGTCTTCCCCGCTTTATTCTGCAGTCCTCCTTTTTCACAGTGTCCCTTAGCGTTTCTTATTCCCTAGTGTGCAAAACCTGTGAAGAAAAATACTGGATATGAGATCTGAAAGGAGCAATGAGTGTCTTCTCCTTGGCAAGAGCAACTTGCGTCCCCAATAGTCCACGCCGCCGCTTTGCCTTGCCCAGTCTAACCAATGTGCAGACTACTGTACAACAGCATTGTCCTGAACAGGTAGTCTGAACACTGGGGCGACGGAGCAGGATCTCCGGACGCGTCTATTTATTTATTTTAAATCCTCTTTTAGGCTCGGGGAAAAACTGCCTTCCTGCATCACGGGTTGTGCTCGGCTCTCGCTCACACTCTGCAGCACTCACTGAAACACACTGAAGTGCTGTGATTTCCAGTCTTGACGTGGCACATTTGCAGCAGACTGGGGATCTGGCAATGAATTTAGGACCAGGAAAAGGGGGAGGGCTGGGCCTGAGAGTCCATATATGGGATGATGTCACCCTGGGGAGGTTTGGGTATGCACTGTGCCGCTGGTGAGACCGCTAGAATTGCCTGCTCTCAGACATGGGTCTGTGTATAAAATGGTACCAGATGTTTTAGTGTAATGTTAAGCAGTCATTTCATCTTCAGGCCAGATTTTTTTCTTCAACTGGGCAGGAAGTGGGCCCCAGTATGGAAAAGCTGTAAAAAGTCAAGATGTACAGTTTCACTGCAGCCAACAGAGAGCGAGTTAATGTAGACGCAGAATTTGCTCTTTTGTGAAGGCTGAAGAACCGAATTTATAAAAGGGATTCTGCTCGGGAAGCTAGTGTAATAAGCCAGTGCTTATTTTCTTTCTTTTTAATGACTTTAGTTGTGCTTTTCTATTTTGGCATTTCAGACCAAGAAAAGGGCAAATAGGTTCATTTTTTCTTGGAACTGTCAGTGGCATGCAGGCTGCCGAGACTTGAACAGTAATTAGAGTTACTTCCTGAAAGTGAAGCCCCCATGAAAAGTCTGGAGAAATGTTCTTTGTCATAGCCTCTACATGAGTAATTAGTTCCACATGTGGCCTTCCTATTTCCCTTCAGCTATTTTGGCTGGCTGGTTGAATACTTTGCTATAGCTCAAGACTTAAAGAAGCTTTAAAGTTTTCATTTCAAGCATCCACTGTGAAAATAGCTATTTCTGGTGTCATAATAAATTGCTTCTGGTAGATCAGTGCTATTAGGCCTGGCATTGTTTTTCACTGGTAACCCTGCTGGTCCCATTTTTCTTTTAATGGTGCTTGGTGGAATTATTCTGCTGAATTTTATCTTTGATGTTTACCAGATCTATTGAATTTTGCCAACTATGACTTTACGGTAGATTTTAAGATATTCTCCCCACAGGCAACCAGCCCTGTTCCCTGGTAAATTTTTTTTCTTTGTTACTCATTCTGTTAAATCTAAGTGTTGTATTTAGATTGATTTTGTTGTGTGAGGGGTTTTTTTAATCTGCCTTAGCCCATGGTCTAACACAACAAGTATCAGAACAAGTTAGCTCTTCTCAAGTCGAACCTGGAGGGGATTGTGTCTACGTCTGGATATTCACTGGATGGAATTGGTGCCAGCAGTTCTTTCTCTGCCTGGAATTCTGAGGCAAATATTGGTATCTTGAGAGGTAGATCTCCACCAGCTCCTGGACAGGAATGTATGTGAACCTAAAGGTGTGCCGTGAGCTCTGGTGTCCTAAATAACTTCTGCTTGATTTTGTTCTTCCTCGGTGCCAGCAGGTTCTGAGAGAGCCGTACGGGGCAGGTTGCAGAGCTCTCACTTCAGGGAGAATGAATGCAGCAAACTTGGATCCTGGTGAATTGGACTTGGAGTCTCAGTCCAATGAAAAGGCAAAGTGACCTTCACGCTGCTTTTTGGTGGGGGCAGGCCAAGCACCGAGTGTGTTTCAGAATGTGCCTCCTCCAACTCTCTCATGTGGGTCACAGGGGCTAATGCGTGTCCAGGCAGTGCTGGGCTGTCTTGTTTAATTAGCAGAGGTAAAGGTTTGGAGAGGTTTCATGTGATGTGTGCTTCACTTTCTTAAAGCCATCAACAAGTGTGTCAGAGAGAGCGAGCTGGTGGGCAAGGACATCTGAAGATAAAACTGGAGCAAGGGAGAAAGTAGAGTGCACCCTGGATAAACCAGGAGGGCTCCTTGTCTCTCTATCACTGCATGTGTAGGGGCTGACTTTTTTATGGTATTCCTACTTGGCACTTGCCTTGTGGAAGAAGAATACAATTTTGGAAAGACTGAGGAGTGATTTTTGTGAGTGGGACCCTCAGTAGAGTAGTCAGATTTTCCCCAGTGAGGACCTGTCAGAGATTAATTGCTCTGTGTGTCACCAAGAGCAAGAAATTATGTTGTCAAGGAAAGACAGCGTTCCAGGGATCTTCTTTCCATACCAGCAGAAAGGGACGTAGGCTGAATAAAACAGAAGGCAAAACATTAATGAACCAAGCAGGTTTGGGGCTCAGGAAAGTGAAGTTTGGAATCTTGCTGCCAAGTGCAGCAGCATTAGTCTGTGAGTTTTTCCCGACATGGTTAAATAGAACCAGAATAGCTCCCCACACTGCGGCCTGGAAATTTGTTCTCTCTAAGTTTTGTTTCCTGGCAAAAGCAGAGCTTCAGAGGAGTGAAGGAGAAGAACAGGGGCTTTGGATTGTTCTGGGAGCCCAGGAAGATGCTAAAGCCTTTTTGGGGAGAACCTCTAATACAGTACAAAGCTATTCAGGGCTCTAATGCACTTTTGCTTTCCTTCCTAAGGGCTGCTCAGCTGCTTACGCGCATCTGTCTTAGATGTTTAGACCAAATCCCTCCTTTTCCACTTGATTTCTCTTTGGAAAGGAATAGGCCCAGAAAGCCATTGACATTTCCATTCCTTCTGATACCAAGTTCAGACTAGACTTGAAATAGTTGAAATCTTTCACTAAATAGGTCCCCATATCTACATTGGGATTTGAACTGCTTCCAGTCAGGCTGTGCTGTACTTACAGCCATCACGGCAGCAGCATGGCAGGCTGCTTTCATGGCTGCAGTAATCTCCACTCAGAGAGTCACTATCAATAATAAACTGTTACACATAGTTTATACTAAGTGCCTTCCAAAGGTAGTGATAAACTTCCATTTTTCATGAGTTTGTCATCATGCTGACACTCCTGCCGTGCCTATGAACTCAGCCCCGTGTTTAAATTGTTTTCCACAAGCTGGCAATATCCTTTGATTTTTAACTTGGAGGAAGCTAACGATTTTGGGAAGTCCGACTTCTCCATTAGTGCTTATTTGGAGGACCACTATGAAAAAGAAGACAGCTGTATTTCTGCTGGATCGTTTTCTTTTCCTGGCAGACAGCAGTGTAGTGCCAGGCCATTCTTCTCACTGAACGGGATGGACATCTTTGAAATGGTCATCAAGTGTGTGGGTAGCACAGGAGCTGTGTGTTTCTTGTTTGTAAAACATCCCAGACTGAATTTACACAGTGAAGTGGCTGAACTGCCATTAGTGTGCGTTTTTGCATTAAAAAGTTACTGTAGAAAGCGTCTGGACAATTGTAAATTTTGTATGTCTGCTTTGTAAAAGTACTAGATACCATCCAGGGAACTCCAGAAGAGTAGGTGGGATGTCTGCAGCTGATAAATGAGTTGAAATAATAGCAGGCAATTGTACGTAGCTGTTTTTGAAATTCTCAAAGAGAAAGTCGTCTGCCATGATTTGCTGTAGCTTTTTTTGAACATCCAGCAGCAAAGGTTAACCCTTTTTGGCACTCAATAAGCTAAATCATGATTTAAAAGGATTAAAAACAGGTAGGCATAGGATACAGGCTACAGTATGAGCAGGCTGTCATTGCCATCAGAGCAAAAAACCCCTGCCAAATTACCTCCAGGGTCTACTTTGGACCTGAGTGAACAAAGCCAGTAGAGAATTAAATGTCAGTGAGAGTGAACAAAAGCAAACAATCTCAGTTGTGTTCACTTTCATGCAGAATGCTTGGGGTATGGATGAAAGAAGGAAGATAAGGATAGTGTAGGGACAGAAGAGGTGGGAGTGGAAGAAGCAGCACGTGAGGGGAGAGGATCTGATTCTTGTTTCTGTGGAGTTTGTGACCTTTCTCTTAATGAATATCACTTCTGGTTGGGCAAGGCCTGATGCAGTCCTGCAATCCTGTTGTTTCTTGGTCTTTCATTGCGATCAGACTCATTTTTTAAATTTTAAATTTACAAAACAGAAAATTTGTCCCTTAGCAATATTGTTGCTTCTGGCCAATGCATGTAGGCATGATTTGTGCTTTTAAGTAGCTGTGCCCATTGTTATGAGAACATGCTATTGAAGTGTGGTGCTCATTTTCAGCTTGTACCATCATCCTCATGTGTTGTTTTTAGCATTATTCGTGGTGTCTGGAAAGATTGTGAGGCTGGCAGGAGTGTAGCAGTGCTAACTGAAGTCCCCTTTGGTTGGGAGCCCTCTGTGAAGGTTACAGGACTGCTCAGAACCACATCTTTGTGCTGCACAGTTTTCCAGGCAGTCTGGTCTCAGTACTGCAGTCAGTGATTTGGTGTTTTATAAATTAGTTTAGTACAGCTCTGGATAATGTTCCCCTAATGCCCCTGTGTTGTGCAGTTCCTGTAACACATACTGGACTGGTGAAAGCCAATGTCTTTAAACACTGTGTTCCCTGTTCCCAGTCCTTTCTCCTTCATCCCTTATCACTTGTCCCCCTGTCCTCTCCCTTCTCATCAGACATGTAGTGCTTTAGGATATTTATCTTTCACCTTTCTCTGCCCAACTCCATGTTTCTGCTCTGTGTGCTTTGTCTCAAACTTTGTTTAGGTTTATGGGAGAGACATGAATGGGGAGAAGACAGAGCTGGAAGGGCCCAGTCCAGCTATTTTGGATCTCTGAGATGAAATACATAACAACCACATTCAGGAACCTGTGTTTCCTTTACCTTTGGCATGCAGGGGACAATCCAGCACCTCTGAGGTGGGCACCTATATAGAACCACTGCTGATTTTTGCCCTCACAGCTGTGAGGAACCCAGCAGGAGGTTCAATATCGAGGCCACTTCTTTCTGCCTCTCCAGCAGTCTGGTTATATTCACCCTGGTTGCAAAATGTGCATCACTTTATGGTCTGTATTGTTCAGTATTTTTTCTGCCTTTCAAGCCAGTGGTCAAAGTTTATCAATGAATAATCTGAAGCACTGGAAAAGAGCCAGTGTACTACAGAGCAGGTATTTTCACATACAACTGACCCTGTGCTCACTGTGCATTTTTCAGTTTAAATTGTGTATGCACACATGCTCACACTATATCTGATATAATATATAGATATCTAATAGCATATTATTATATAACATATCTATTTGAGTATCTAAACTGATATTTGGCTAGTAAATTGGTTTGGGGGAGCCATGTGTGCTCAGCACAGTGGTAACAAGTGATTGAAATGACTGGCAATGTTTAGATGATTGCATATGGGTTATTTCATTCCTGCTGAAAAAAAATAACTGCCTTGTTGAATTGTTGTGGCCTTAATGGGAGGTATCCTCTCTGCCTGTCATGTTTTTCTTCAGGAAAAGAACAGGATATGGAATAGCTTTGACATTTCCTTAGTCATTGCTTACTCATACACAACACACAATTAGTGGGGATGCAAAATTAGCTGAGCTAAGTTAATTTTCAGAGTGGTGGTGAAGAGCACGATATGCCCTGGATTAACACTGTCCTCTTTCTTGACTGCTGTGATGTCCTCAACTGTGTTTTAGCCCTGAAGCACGTTAGTGTTAAGCTTTTGGACCCTTTATAAAACCCAGATGTGCAGCTGAATCGAGTGTTCCTTTTCCCCACTCAGGCTCAAATGTTTCAGCCAGGTTACCACATCACTGGAATAGCATTGCCTCTCTCACAGAGATGTCACTTCTGCTACAAAGTGATTGTAATATTTAATAAAGCAAAATAACTGCACAGTAAGGGGGTGCATTTGAGGGAAAGTAGGAGCCTGTTGTTTACTGCTTAACGAAATCCAGGATATATGATGGATAAACTTTTAGTGGTTTATGTTTCTTTTCCCATTCTGTTCTGCAAAAAATTCCCTTTGAAAAGAGAGCTGCCTGGGTGACTGAAAAAAGTGTATACTTCTAGAAATTTCTAGTTAAAAATCCTGTGTCTTGTTGGTTTAAACTGCTGGTTTCATCTAATTAGACTTTGGAGTTTGATTTAGCCCTCAGAAATATTTTTATGAACATTCTTTCTTCTGCCCAACTGAGAGACAGTTTGTTGTTACTTTTGTGGGGTTTTTTTCTGGCAAAACTTTGTGTTGCAGCTATTTCTATGTTTCAGTAACATAATACACTCTGGGGGCAGATCTTGGAGATCTTTAACTCTAATGAATACCAGTCACGTGAGAGCAAATACATGATTTATTACATGAGTATATTTTCGATAGGAATGCCTGGAGATTTTTTAGTGGGGGGAAGGGAGGGCAAGGAAGAGAAGGATGCAGTGGAAAGAAATTAGTGGCAGAGTGATGTTAACTCTCACCTCAGTTCAAGCCTGTGGTTTGCAATTCCAACATGGTGAATGATCCCAAAACAAAAACATCCATCCTTTTCACATTTAAGGACAATCTTAAGGGAATTGCATTGTAGAAGCAGATATTAAAATGAACACCAGCAATATTGCTCAGGGCCTCTAAAACTGAAAGCCATTTCTTCTAGTATTTATTGTCTTTGGCAGGACTATTATCCTCTCTCTATATTAACTGCTGCGTGAACTGTCGTCTTTGTCTTGCCAAAACTTCTGTTCATAACATAATTTATTCATAGGTTTCTTGCTTTTGATAAAGACTTAACAATAACGAGCCAGGTTGTGGAATGTGAAACTGAGGGTTCCTTTCCTGAGGCTGAATGCAGCAGTCTGTCATGTGTGCTGTGCAGAGGTGTAAACTCTGAGGAGAGGTGACTGTCAAAGCTGCATTGCTGCAGCTCCATCATAACAGAACAACTCATCCTCTTTTATGAAATCTAAATCTGGTTTCCAAAGATTAATAAGTGATATCCAAGGAGTAGTCATGTCTGACTTGGTATAAAGATTTAATCACCTGCTCTTGCTATCTGAGTTAATTATGTAGACATTAGCATTTAAATTAGAATTAAGGGCCAACTTAAAAGCCTTTTTGATTGCTAAAAGATTTTGAGATCTGATTTCTGCGAAATTTTCGTGTGAACTGGTGAATGATAGTACTCTCAGGCATAACTTAGAACCTCCCTAAAACATCAAATATGTTTGTTGATGATGTAGGAAACAAAGAGTTAACAGATCAACAGAATGTTATAATTCTTGTTACATTGTCCCTAGTATTTATCCTTGCTTTTTTTAATCAGTGTCTCCAAGGAAGAGAGGTTTCAAAATTCCTCATTACCACTCCATGCATCTCCCAATTAAAAGAAGTTTTTGTCACTTGAGCTTCCAGAGCCAAAAGAGAGGTTGTGTCCTGCCTTCATGGCAGTGTGTTAGTTGTTCTTAGCTAACCAAGGGATGATTGATCAGTTTGAAATTCTGATAAAGCTGAGCTACTAACAGACTGTCTCTGTTATTCACTTCACCTGTCTGCATTACAAATAAAGTTTGGGGGCTTTGCCTTAGCTGTAGCTTTACATGCAGTGCAGGAAGATGTGTGCTTCTTGTGGCTTTACCAATGTTCTCTTAGCAGTTGAGGCAAGATGTGTTCTAAAAACCTGTGAGCCATTGTGTTGGCCTGGTAGATATTTCTTAGTGTTTGACAATATCCAACAGCCTAAACTCACTGGATCTACTAACCTGTAGTTAAGTAAAACATAAATTCAGTCTTGTTATGTTCATAGTAGTTTCTTTTTCTCAAATTATTAAGCATTTTCAAATGCCTGTGCAAGTTCCAGAAAAATGAAGCAATTTACTGAAAGTCTGAGAGATGGAGTCATGTGAGAGAGACTATGGAGAGCTTTTGAAGAGTTGATTGAAGTTCCTTTCCTTGTGAATCGTGTTAGACACAGGGGATGCTTTAAAAGTATTAGTCAGGACAAACACCTCCATTGATGCGTCTCAGTTCACCCTCTTCAGAGATCAGTAAGTTCTTCCCTCTCCCTGTAATTGTTTGAAACCACAGCAGTAACTTCACCTTTGCAGTACAGAAGCCCAGGAGGAACAGTGTTCATTCTTTGAAGTCCCTGTTACTGCTCCCGTGTGTTTTTCTGGGGGATGGTTCATGACTCTTCTCTCCTTTCATGTTCTTCCAATGCTGAGCTGTGCTCTGTGGTCTCTCACTGACAGCCATCACTGCATATTGATCTGTTCCTTTCATGGCAGTCTCCACAGCTTCATCCCAAGCCTTCCTTCTGCTGATGGAGTGACTTTTCCTTGGATGTACAGAATTACCCCCTCTGCTGTCCAGCATAAGATAGCAAATATTTTATTCAAGTCTTTTGTGTGTAACACTTCACCTCCTGAGGACCTGGTCTTGATTGAAAAACAAAACCTCCAAAACAGCCAACAGCCCCCCCCAGCCTTTCTGGCTGCTGCCATAGGTAACACCCGAGATCAACTTGCTCCTATCACTGCTTACATTTCACATCTCTGCAGTGGTTCCCTTTGTGATGTGTGAATCCCAGGATATTCTGAAGACTGCCTAAAGTTTAAGGCTGAAGTGGACAGCTCTGCTCTTGATTCTGAGGGACCTGCTGCCATCTTTTACTCCAGCTGCAAGGTGTATTTATTCAATGTGTCTTCTCCTAAAGCCTTACAAAAGCATTTTTTGGTTGTGGACTGGACCAAAACATTGCCTTGTGTTGTGCATCATGTGGGAAATGTGGAAAATACAGAAGAAGCAGCAATTTTATGCATTTTAATGTTACTTGGCATATCTTTCACAAACACTGTTCCTGTAGAGTGAGACCTGAAAAGGCAGTTAAAAGGGTAAAATCAAGAGAGAGCCAGGGAAATGATGAGTATATGTGCCTGAGATGCCTAAATATGCCTCTGAAACTCTGCAATCAAGCAGATTTCACAAGCCTCATGAAGCTGAACTTCTTTACAGCTAAAAAAGTTTTACATACCTGGTGTATATATTAAAAAAAAACCCAAAATACTTTGTAGTACAATATTATTTTCCAGTACCTCTCTGTGCTTTTTCTGGATTACTTCAACAAGTGTTTTAATTGTTAGTAGATGTGTTAGTCTCTAATGCACAGAGGAAGAAGGTTTTCAGATTTTATACCTTGTAGACCAGGACTGGCTAAAAACGCCAGGGAGATGTCCTGGGTTATCCCACAGCTTCCCTCCACAGGTGGGTCTGTATGGTTTTTGGCATTTAACAAAGAAAATATTTTACTGTAGACTTAACAGTAAAAATCAGTAAACTGAGAAGAGTTGTCAGGTACCTGAGAATCTTCTGAAAGCAAATTCAGAGTTTGGAATGGTGAAAACTTAATAAAGCTGGGAAAAAGTAATTTGAAATAACTGCATGAAAATGGAAATAACCAATGGAAAGGTTTGTTCATGCAAGCTTGGCTTTGTTTGGACATGAATTTAATGTGAAGACTCTGGGATTAGAAGGTGTTGTCTCAAACCTTGAATATTGGGGTTTTTTTTAACACCCTGACCTGGCTGGGTTTTAGGGTCAGCATTCAAGGATGTGAAGGTCTGAAGTGCCAGGTGGAACTGAGCTAATGTGCCAGTTCTGTTTTATGATTTTAGAGCATGTGATGCTATACAGATAGTTTTCCACGCTAATAGGTGTAAAAAAATAAATACTTTGTTCTATATTCATATTTTTAATTTTTTGGTTAGTTTTCTACTGATTGCTTCTTTCCCTGGGTAACATTTTTCATTTTCATATGTGCAAATATAAGGAAGCATGGAATCTACAAAACTTCCTTTTCTTCTTTTAACATGTCAAGGAATTCTTGGCCCACAATTCTCCATTGGAAATAGACCTACAAACCAGGATTTTTCCAAACAGGCACATCAGGGCACAGATACTGAGCACCTCTTAAAGCAGAGGCAGGATGTGTTCATCCCATCTGGTGCACTTTCTCTCAAAGGCAAGAGATGGTCAGACATGATTTTGTTAAGTTTTGGTAAACTTGGTTTTTGCTTCCATCTTGCAGCTTTGCAGAACTTCAGTATCTTGACTTCCCAGGGAGCAGTGCTGTGTGGTGCTGAGGTGCTCATCCAGTGATGCTTTTGGGAACATTTTTCCGTACAAACATCCCCTCCTACCTGGACTTTTACCTCGAGGAGGTAAAAGAGGTGGTGTTCCAGATTTTCTATTTCATTTTTCCATCCCACTTGAGCCCCAGTTAAAGCCAGTCTCTAAAAGGGGTGAAATCCAAACAGTTGTTAACTCACAGAAACAACAAACACATCTGACAAAACAGCAGTTCATCCTTCATTCTCATTCACTGACATGGAAACCCCCAGAGAGTGGGAAAGAAGGAGCCTCCTGCTTTGTAAACCTCCTTTGGTGTCTGATAGAAACATGGCACGCTTGCCTTGGTGTTTGGATGTCACCAGGAGCTGCTCAGAATGCAAGAGGAAAAAAATTCGTTCAGGCTATGAGGAACAGGAGGAAAAGATGAGTTTTATGTAAACAAAGTCAGAAAAACTTTGGAAATAATTATTTAAATCAGGTAGGAAAGCTGATGGAATGTCATAGTTATGGAGGCTTTTGGCAGAAGTGGTATTTATTGGCTGGGTTCAGTTCAGCACAGAGAATGTCAACTAAGAATAAAGTTGTTAGTGCTGGAAAACCCTGCTGCAAAGAGGCGTAAAATGCAGCAAGCTGTGTGCTGCACACCAAACCTGGTGTGCCTGAAAACAGCAGGTTCACTCTGACACAGCCAACAGCCTTTGAGTGTGCATATTTTCTAAACACTGATTTATTACCTCGATCCAGTGGTACTCTCTAGGAATGATTTACCCTAACAAGATAGAGCACAGACGGAGTGCAGCATTTTCATGCACAGAGTTGTCTCCTAACTCCTGTGCTGACAAGATTCTGAAAGTGGACTTCAGATCCGGATTTGTGGGAGGGATTTCTTCGTTGACTCTCTATGAAACATTGCATAGAGGAAAATGGAAACCATATGCAATTCTCTACACAGATCTGTTTTTCATTTCAATCTTTTCCTGTATTATATTTTCTGCTAGTAGAGGAGAGAGAAACAAACTGCTAGATGAATAGTATGGAGCTTAAAATGAAAGGAGTGTGGTTTCCTTTTCTTTTTTTTTTTTTGAGTGAAGAAAAAAATTTGATCAGCAGTATAATTTCATGTAGGATTTTATGTAGAAAGAAGATAATTAGTATAGAATATGTTGGAACATCTGTTAATTTAAGTCTTAGTGAATTGAATTGATATCAGAGATCTGTGAAGATGCTGAGCTGATAGAGCTGTAGCACAGGAGAGGCACCACAATGTAAAAGTCTTGATGAACACTGCACACAGAACTAAAGTCTGCACTGGTGTCTGATACTGTTCAAAACATCCTTGAGCTCCTGTGGAGTTGTGGAAAATTTCACCATCTCTGAAAACAGTGCAGTAGATTTACTTGGAGTCAAAGGGTTTTGATTTTTTCACCTGGTTTTGAAAAGAAGTTCAGTTTTTAAAAGTTCACTGAGACTTTTCAGTGCCGAGGCAGTCCCTTGGTTTTTGCACAGAGTCTGGGAGAAGAAGTGCTGCAGGACAAATAAAATAGAGCACACTGAGCAGAGCTGAGCTTTTTTATGTATTGGATATGTTATACTTGAAGTTCAGGTCTGTGAGCAAAGGACTTAACTGGCTTGAAAGGGAATTTGTGAAGATCTTCTGCCTGTCAGACTTTCTGGAAGCTGTACAGAATGGAACTCTGCAGTGGTGATTACCAGGGGCTCAGCAATATGTGTGTGCATGTGGTAAACACCCAGATTTGTCCAGTGACTTCAGGCTGTGCTATCCAGCCACATAAACTGCATGGTAAGGAGTCTTCCTTTGGTCAGGGTGTAGTAGTGAAAATTAACCAAAGGGGGTGAATCCCTAGGTCTGGTTTTCTTGTATTTCCAAGGAGAACGTCTAGGTCTGCTTGAAAAATAACACCACAGTGATAAAGGAACGTGGCAGACAGTCAGGAGTGTTTCTGCACCTCCTGTCACTTCACAGATTAACCAAGGCTGAAGGACCAGTTGCAGTTGCTGGATATCTTTAAAGAGACTTTCAGTGTTTTCATCAACTGTTACAAGAATGCTAAAGTAGCTTCTGAGCAGTAGAAATGCCCAGATCAAGTGACAGTACACACTTTATTTAAACAGTGAAGAACTGCTCAAAGAGGCCCTGAGTTCCCAAAAGCCATTGAGGACCTTTGAGAAAGCCTGAGTGGATCACAGGCTGATGATGCTGCTGTTGTGCAGTTGGTTGAAATCTGTCTTGATTCAATTAACAGCCAAGACCTGAAGGCACATAAGGGCATAACAAAAAGCAAGTCAGAATAGCCAGGGAATGTTTCTGCTCTTCTGTCAGTGTCGCACAACTCAAACGTTCTCTCAGAGTATTTCAGTTCTGAGCAGGAAAAAAAAAGGAAATGTGATTCAGTGGAATGTGACTCTAAATACCTGCCTTCTGAACATCAAATACAGGAGAGAATGGTTCCCCTCCTTCTCCTCCTCCTCC
>VYXF01006515.1:226684-282871 GCA_013397295.1 Polioptila caerulea | reverse complement strand
CCTCCTCCTCCTCCTCCTCCTCCTTCTCCTCCTCCTCCTTCTCCAAAAGGTGTTAATTATATATACCTGATTCCTGTATTGGCTCTTTTTACAAAATGCACTGAGGTTCCTGTCCTGTGAGAGAAGCTGCAGAGTGATTTGGGGTTGGTGTGATCAAAACCTTGCACTGGGAGGGGGGAAAAAGGCTACATAATGTACATAATACTGAAATGCTGGGTGGACAGGAGATGTAATCATTGTATCCTTGTGTCTTATTGACAAAACATGTCAGATCTTACTTTGATTACTACATTATAATATGTAAACACATCTCACTCATCAAAATCCCAAAGAACCCTAACAAAATGATGTTAATCCTTGTAAAATAGGTTTACCTGGTATTGTTCATTCCCATTTAATGTTTTCTGTTTGTATCTTTAAACTGTAAGCACTTAAAAATATTGATTGCCTCTGTGTGCATCCAAATCTCCAGAGAAGGATGTGACCCTAAGTTACAGCATTTTGATACTGCTATAACAAAAATATTTGCCATTCATGTTTGGCTTGCGCCTTGTTTCACAGAATCTCATTTGGTTTTTAGTTTCTATTGGTTCCCTTAATTTTGGAGGGATGGGAAATATTTTGTTTTTCAGGTTGGATAATTCAAAATGCTGTCTTTAGTCTGAAGTTTTCCCTTTAGTTAGGGAGAAACATGTTTTTATGTGGAAAATTCAGCTGTTTGAATATATTTGAATTATCTGAAATTTTATTTATAAAAAAAATAAAGGTGTTCTCCACCTGTTGAGAAATATTTGTGGTGTTTTTTTAGCTTTCATTCATAATTCAAGCTCCTGTTTTGAGACCTCATATTTGGCATGCTCTGAGGTATTAACAGACTGTTGCCTTGACTAGGAAAAACATTCACGGGCACTTGAAAAAAAATGGTGGTGGTGTTCTTCCCTTCTTGACTTTGAAGGTCCACGAGGCATTTGATTATGTAAAGTCAATGTGCTGCTGTTTTGGAGTCTCAGACACGTTTAAATACACTGTGCATTCAATTCCAGAGCTGTTAGTGTTTTGTTCATTCACAGAAGGGCTGATAGAAAATCTCCTGTATAAGAGGACAAGTTTGCATAAATCTCCATGTAATGAGACTTTTTCCTTGTGTGGCCCCAGTTCATTGTTTCATTCTGTTTTTTACGCCAGCAGCTTTCTTTTTCTAGAAAAAAAGACATATCTTGCAACTGGAATAGAATCATAACATTGAAGTTGAAATGAGGTGATCAATGACAGGAGACAGAGAGTGGAGCATTAAGGCAATATTTAATCACTTGAAAAGGAATTAACACACCTGCTCATTAACTACAGTGCCCCTCTGCTCCCAGGCAGCACACAGCCCCTCCCAACAAACCTGTTCTTAAAAATCAATGAAAAAATTGCAGCTGATTCTCCAAAGAGAGACCTGGTCTTCACAAAGCCCTGCTCCTGACTACATCTGTGTATGTGCACAGTCCTTTGTAGAATCAAGAAACCAGCAGGGTTTTGGTTTGATTTGTTTGTTTGTTTAACAAATTGCTCATTTTTCATTACAGACTTGGAGACTTAGGGACACAGTGATAATGATTCCATCCATAGGAGGCTATGCTGAAAAAGCATTAACTCAGGGAAGAGAGAAGGCAAGGAAGCTCCAGAATACCTGAGGGCTGGAAACATTCTGAAGAATTCAGTGTATTTATTGACAACATGTTGAGAATAAGCAGTATGATTGGAGTGAAAACTGAATCAAGATTTTTGCTCTTTGTCATAAACTTATATGACCTTGAGCAAACTATTCCTACTTTGGGTTCTTTCTCTTTTCTGTGAAGCCTTCAGAAGAACTTGTTGAAATGCAATGCAAAATGTTTGTTTAGGGCTGTGATAAAATAGTAGCAAACAACAGGTAGTAGAGAATGCTTGAAGGTGGGCAAGAGACAGTAGGGAATTATGCAGTGGGAGGTGGTTTTTGTGGAAAGGTATGTTTTATAGGCTGTAAGATGGAATTCTCTCCCCAGAATCTCCTCCAGTGTCCCCTTTATGATAACTCTCAGAAATCAAGCACTTGAGCAGCTGCTGGGGGAAAGTAAGTTTTTGTGTGATCTATTGGCTCTGGCTCAGGAGAAGAGGTTTACAGAGATGGTATTTGGATCCAGCCTGACTAGAATATTGTCTCACTTAGTGCTTCTGGATCCTTTACACCTGTAAAATTTACCTAAGACTACGTTGAACTTCAGTGCACTGGATTCACTTTGGACCTTGAGTGGAGTCTCCTTTGCCATGTGGCCTGAATCTGTTTTTTTCCATCTGTGCTTTCAAAACCACATCTGCTGTGCCATCTTTCAGTTTCTTGAACTGATGCTATCACCCTTTATCAATCTCTGATTTAGGGGACCTTCAATTCCTTCCCCCAGTGACTTCCCCCCTTCCACTATTGTATCTGCAAGCCATGGTCTCCAGAGAATTGCCATCTGGAAGATTGAATACTGCAATTCTTTATGCACCCAGACCCTTTGCTCCCCAGAACCAGTCTAGTCCCACTTAACCCTTTATCCATTAATCCATGAATACTCTGATGAACATCTGGTTTTTATTTTTCCTTTTATTCTTCTGTTGTTTTGTTGCTTTGCACTCATCCGGTCATATAGAAGGAAAAATTGTTAGACTGTGGCCAGCCTTTCATAATCTGAGATGTTTCTATACCTCATGGGGTTGAGTTTGGAAAGAGCATCCTCTGGAGAGGAACCTGTGGAGATCATGCCACGTTATTCACCTGCTGCAGTCTAAATCTCCCACAGAAATTTGCATAAAGGTTATATTTATCTTCACTCCTAATCATAAATGTCAGTATTTTAAAGTAATTACTAAATATGTCTGTTAAAGGCCAAAAAACTAATGGTAAATTCCTTTTACATAGGGTATGTGTGTATAATTAAAGGAAAACATACTCTAGAGCCAGGAAGGCAGAAATGAGGCCTTACTTTATAGTATCAGAAAGCAACATTAAGGAGAGTTATTAAACATGTACCCAATTCTTGATCTTCTGTGTAGAATCTGATGTTTTACACCATGCTCCACTCCTATTTATAAAAGTGTTGGTGATTAATTTTTTTAATGTAGCTTTGCTACTATCAAAGAATTTTGTTTTCTTATATTGTGTATCAGAACGTGCTTATCTGACTGAGTCTATGTTAAATATTTTTGATGTGATTGATCTTCATTCTTTTGCATAGGTGAATCATAACTGTTTCATTTGTTTACCCCTAATTACCTTCCCTAAGATAATCTGTGACTTGGTTTGCAATGATAGTGATAGACCTGATTTGAGGCAATTAAAATTGTCCAGTGTGGCTTGTGGCAGTAAATGTTATAGAAGAAACCTCATCTCGTTAAGATTTGCTAAATCTCCAGGTTCTTATTTCTGTGGACCTTGGGATGTGTTTATGAAGAAAGGGAAAGTGGAGCCTATGTGAGTAAAGGAAAAATATTAGGAAAGATGCTGAGCAAATGCTGTTGGCTGGAAGAATGGAGAAATGGGGAGGACAGGAAGCTTGGGAAGGGAGAGTTGGGGAGGGAGCAGGCTCTGTGGTGGGGATTGTCTCGTGAGCAGGTGGCACAACAAGCCTGAGTATATGTTGTTAGAAAATCCATAAGGAGCCTCAATAATATTGGCAGCCTCCCAGAAATCTTCATATGATGGTTGTAAGTTTAATGATAAAAATTCAACTTGGCAACAGCAGCTAAGTACTCCAAGGGTTTGTGGTGCAAATGCAGGTGTCAGATGCTGAAAGAGCATCCAAAGGTTGGAGGAGATGTGCTTGAAGACTTTGTTTGCTAGTTAAAGAATGAAGGCATTGATATTTAGTTAACCCTTCAGTCACAGCTGGCTGGCTGCTTAGGAAGCAATGTTAGTTCTGTCTTCTGCTGTGTGGAAACACAGATCATTAAATTCAGCACTTTGTGTCTGTTGTACCTGAATATGTTCATCTTGCCCTGGTTTGAGCAGTGAAGGACATTGAACAGTCCCACTAGGCAATTAAGGATTATTCTTAGATGCTCTTTCTGTATATTCCTTACTTGCTGTTCCCAGTGGTTTGCTGATACTCGTCTGAACAATATTAATTTTGAAACAAAGTTGTTTCTCTAGTGTGCAAATCCTGCTTTGCTGTCCTGTAATAATCTCTTGTAACTTTTGAAAATGGATGACCCTGTCTGTGCCTGTCTGTGCCATTATGTACTGAGGGCATTGCTAAAGCAGGGTTATGTACATTAACAGAAACCTCTCCTTGCCTCCATACTGCTTTTGTAATAAAGTCACATTTCAGTGGAAAAGGCTGCAATCTGCTTTCCATCTCCATTAAGACTCACTGTAAGCCATGCTATGAAAATTCTTGAAAGAATGGCAGAATTGGAGACCTGCTTACCTGTTTCCAGTAGAAATGAGAAACTCAGTTTAGCTGAGGTGTTTATTCTGTCTTGAGAAAATCTTAAATTTGCTAAGGATATTTCCTTCAGAACTTTGTGCCAGTTTCTTCACAATGTCAAAGGGAAAGTTTAAGAATTCTTTCAAGCCTTGGACAGCATGGAAAGCAACCAGGAAAGGAGATGGATACTCAGGGAGATATCACACCTCTACTTGGAATCTTCTTACATGACTGTTTGGGGGCTGGATTTTAATTTTACTGCGTTCTGATGCTCACTGCCTTACTTGCTCACACAGCTGTGAGAGAGTAAAGCACAAACAGTAGTTTGCAAAGTTCTGTTTGCTTCTGCCCAGTAAAAAATACCCCAGTGGTTGAAGGAGGTGAGTGAGCCAGATTTAGCCAAGCACCAGAAACTGCAGGATGTATGTGACTTTAGGAGGTGTGGCAGAGATCCCTGGCTGAGCTGGCATGGAGTTTTCCTCCATGAGCTCTCAAAGTAAAACCAATGAGAGCTGATTATATGGGACCCTTCAATACTATTTTTATGGTTGTTTTTTGTTTAAACAGACCCTGTTTAAAAAGCAGTGCTTTTGGACATCTGCTTGGGAGCTATGGAGTAAAAGTATCATGTGTATATTTATCCAGTGCCACCTGCTGAGCCAGCAACTGCAGTGTGCACTGGGTCTCTTCCATCCTAGCAGTTGATGCTCAGATAGTCTAACTCAGGTATAAAGGCTACTTTATACTGCCTTGGAAGACATGATTCCAGAAATTCGTATGAGCTGCTTTCTGTTTTTCTTTCAAGTTGTGCTGGGTAAGGTTTGTGCCCTCGCCTGCAGCTCAGAGCGTCTGCTTTACTAAAACAGCTCCAAGGTCTCTGGTAGCTTTAAAGGGAAAGTAGGGCTTATTTTGTGTGTTACTATTTTCCTTGTGTTTTTTGTAAGAGTGCAGTTAAAATGCTATTTACTATAGGTTGCCCTCCCAACCCCACCCCCACCCTTCCTAATTGTTTACTTGGAGCTCAGAGAGCACAGTTCATTGTTAGGAAGAAAGAGAATAATTCAGACAACTTGGTCAATCAGTCTGCAGCTTGTTTTAATTTTTACACTGCCTCTATTGTGTGGAAAATATGACTTTTATAAGCATGATAGTGCAACCATGAAATGAGAGTTTTTGCAAATGTTACATCCATAAAATGAGTAGGTTTCAAAAATGGATTCTGTACTCTTAGACAGGACTGTCAGTCAGGTTGTTGCAGTGTTTTTAGGTGTACGCTGTACAAGTATTACCACCAGAAATCTACGTGAAAGGAACATTGTTTGCAAAGTCAAATGCTCAGAAGCTAGGAAATAGTAGATTTATGGTTGTTTGTACAAATGTAATTCTCTCCTCTTGTATGTGCTTTCTGCACAGCGAATGAGGCAGGAGTCCTGGAGAAAAGCAGTGCACAATCACGGAACCAGAGCCTTCATCACAGTGCCTGCACACATGGAGGGAATGGAGGTCCTGTGTGCAACCATAAATCTGACGTTCCCTGACTCTCAGGTGCTTCATGTTGAAAGAATTTCATTCAAGTTGTAACATTGGCTGGTGTGGGGCATGATTTCCTGACTTTAAGAAGGAAGGAAGACTAAAAGGGTTTATTCAAATCTTGAGGTTGGATGCAACTCTACAGATGGAGGTTCAGAGTGAGGGGCTGAGCTTCACAGTGCACAGTTCTCAAGTGTCACAGTGCAAGCTGTGGGAGCCCTGCAGTGCTGGGGAGATCAGCCATGTTTGCCCCCTTCATAAACTCACTGCAACCACTCTCTCTGCCTTTCAGACCTTCACCCTCCAGCATTGCCAGAGGAGTTGTAGGGATTAGCAGTGGTAGCTGGCAGGACAAAAAAATGGTTTCAGCGCAGTAGCAATTCATTGTCAGATGCAGGTATTGTGGTCATGGCAAATGCCCAGTGCAAGATGTTTTGCTTATGCCTGAAGAAAAGCAAAGCAGAATTTCATGGGTTGGAGAAATAATATTGTAAAATCTCCTGGCTTGAAGAGTTGTTTTGGGTTTGGGTTTTTTTTTCCTCTGCTATGTCTTATCAAGAGCGACAGATTTGAGAGGCCTTCAACAATTGATCCACAAGATGGATTAACAATGGGAAATGTGAGGGAGTTAATTTTACATTAGTGTCATCTGCTGAATTTGAAATGGTGTTAGACCTAGATTCACTCTTGCACAGTTCATCAAGATTTTTGGAAAAGACTAGGTGGTTGTAAGAAGCTTCAATTTGTCTTCTGTAAAAATTCCATCAAATCTGATGGATAGTTGTTCAAAAATACAACAGCCATCTTGCACAAAACCAGCCAAACCTGAACAACCTATGGCTGTCCAGTTCTTCCTGCCAGCAGTGAACTGCTGCTGGGAAAGCTTCAGGAGCTGAGCACAGCTCTTCTCCCTTGTCACCCTGCCCTGACTGCTGCATCACAGCCTGGGATTGCCTGTGCTCTTGGACCCCAGTGGGATTTGTGCATCCAGCACTGTGTTTGGGTCACAAAGCTTGCAGTCAAGTGAGCACATTCTTGGGCTCCAACCCCTGGCTTTCTAATGCCTCACCTCACTTGTGTAGCTCTCATGTGGAACTGCACTGATCAGAAGTGTAACGTGAAACTGATTTTGCAAAACAATAAATTGCAGAGAACTTGAGGAAACAGCTGGTTTTGGTTAGTAAATTGCACATAAAACACAAAACATCAGTAAATGGAAGGCTTGGCCCCCGGAGAGGAGAAGCAGGGTTTAGCCCTGTTACTTTCCCCGTGCTGGTGATTGGTTTGAGCTCACTTGCTTTTGGCCCCAAAGGGGGCTCTTCCATCAGCCTGCAATAGCCAGAGCATTGCAGAAGCTCGGTCACAACCTTTGTGTCTGCCTTTGCTGGAGATTGTAAATAGCAAGTTACAGCAGCAAGGAGTGGGAGCTTCCCACGGGAATGCCTCTGACAGGGGCATTTCCCAGGTTTCTGGATTTGCCAACTCTGCAGAGCCTGGTGGTGGCCAGAGTGGCATAAGCCACTGGGTTAGCTGGAGCCCAGGTTTGGAATGCTTCTGTCCTTGCAATGGCTTATGATTTGCAAAGGCAAATGAAATCACACCGAGAAAAACTAAAAACCATCCAAAAAAAAAACCCAAACAAACAAATTCATAAAAAAAAATCCTTTTTTTGCAGTTAACACTAGTTACTAGAGTATTCATGAGGTTCACACGAGCTACAGTAATAAAATGTAGTTGATATTGAATTAATCTTACCAATTTGATGCATGTGGTAAGGATGATGGCTGCTTCAATCCTTACTGTACCAAAGATGTATAAATGTAAATTGTGTTTTCTGAACTGGAGCTCTCTTTAATGTTGACTTCTAGCTGTGTTGCAGCTAAACCCATGCCCAGATCCAAGACTGCAGACGCTCACACACAATTAATCTCACAAATTTATGAATGCCAGAGCATGGAGCAAAATGAAAACAACTGGAGGAATGTATAAGGGGAATAATTGGACTGTATCCAGATGTGCATGTGTAAAACATCACTGATTGGCTCCTCCCCATATCCTGCCTGAAGAAAGGAATTTTTTTCAAAAATAAACTGGGGTGATTTGAAAGAAGTTGTGGTGTCTGAATGAAATCTAATAGGCAGGATTAGTGGTAATTAGGTACATTCTTTGCTCATTAGTTTTTTGGTTTGGTTTTGGTTTTGGTTTTTTCCAACTCTTTAAGTATCACTGAATTTGGCAGATTCTTTGCAGTTCCAGTGTTACAGCTGGAGTTTTTGCCTCGCCGATTTGAGCTGCAGGATAGTAAAGGAGAATCACAAGGACTGCATGTGTGTTTGTGTGTTATGCATTGAAAATTTTACGAGCACTACCAGGCATTTGTAAGTTCTGTATCAGGATATTTTTGTGGTGAAGGTTGGTTAAGAGGCAGAGGGACACTTGAAAGATTTTATATAGAGAGAATTTACTAAACAGAAAGGAAAAAAAAAAAGAAGTGGCCCTTCCTTGTGTTGCATCTGCAGATTGGGGGGGAAAAGAAGGTGGGAAACATGCTGTTACCCAGAACTGGTTAAATGTCAGGCTCAGGACTTGCAGCACGCACAGGCAGGGCCAGCATCGTTCCTCTGCCACCGCTGTTTGCTCTTACAGCAGGCAGGGGAAGGCAAGGAAAGGGGAAGGGAAGGAAAAAAACCTAGGCTGAAGAGCAGTCAACTTTTGCTTTACTGCTTTGTTAATTTAAAAAGAAATAGATAAATCTGGCATTTCCCTAATTATTTTGATGCACTTTCTCTATTCTTTTCGATAAATCGTGTTGCCCACCTTTAAACGCTTTCGTGCTTTCTCAGCACAAACTTTTCCTAGACATTTTGTAACACTTATTTTTCTCCCCAAATTAAAGTAGCAGAAACTTTGGCTGAGCTTCACCAAACACCCTCACCGGCTTGCTCTACTGTCTTATGTTTACTTTGGTTCTGTACCCAAGTAGGTTGAGAAAAAAGAAAGAAATAGCACTGAATCTTCTTAAAAGCTGCAATCGATACTTACTGTGGGGAAGGCTCGTAATGTTCTGATTCTTTTTCTAGTCCTTGCTCACACAGCACTGTCCCTGAAGCCAGGGACATGAAAATAAAAAAATTCTTTGGGGTTTGGACCACGAGACTGTAGCCACCTCCCTCCACTAAAGCCTTTATCACAGAAGGACTCCGTGATGATTTCTTTTCACAAAATCTTGTTTTGGACTTCACCCTTTATTTTAGCTCTGCTTAAAATGAGGTTGAAGCAATATTACAGTTTGGCTCCCGTTGAAGGGCTGGGTTAGAACTTGGGCTTTCTGTGCTTCAAGAAGTCAGACTTTTTTCCCTCCTCTAATAGAAAAGGACATGCTAAACTGTCCAGGCAGGCTCGAAGTGTTGCCAGAGATTAAAGTCAAATTCTTGCACTTAACACTGAACAAGCACAGAGGCATGATACTGTTTCTACACCAGTATAAAAGTGCCTGGCACAAATCTGATTTAATAGAATATGGAATATGTTTTTGAACTTAGTATCACAGTGTTTCCACTAGAATACAGTGATATTTTTGAAAAATAGTCATAGCCCTTGGATAAAGAGCTCCAGAGGTTCATCTGAAAATGCTTTCTGGTTGG
Organism: Polioptila caerulea; assembly: GCA_013397295.1. NCBI lineage: Eukaryota > Metazoa > Chordata > Aves > Passeriformes > Certhiidae > Polioptila > Polioptila caerulea. The sequence goes on along the minus strand of VYXF01006515.1, from coordinate 273,261 downwards.
AAAGACTTTAGAAAAAAAGTAAATTTCAGAGTTGCCACAGCCCATCGTGTTGCTTCGCTGGAGCTGCAGCAGCTGTCGAGGTGAGATGGAGTTGCCTTGCCAACAGCACATATTGTATAACAGTACCACAGCACCATCAAACCAGTGAGGTGAGAAGTAGTTTAAAAGCGTTACTAAATTTTTATGGTACGTCTGCTACATTTTCAGCCTTGTGGTTGGCTGAGTTTACTCAGTGTAGCCTTCCTGGAGCCCAGAAAGCTCAACTGCTGAATCCTGTTCAGTGAAGAAAAGGGAGGGGGAAATCCCCAATTTGAGTTAATTTTTTTTTCTTTACATGCTGAAGTTAAGCTTTCTCTATATAACTGGGTTTTTTTATCATGCTTATGCTCTCAATGCAGTTAATGCTTTACCTAAACTCATTTTTCTCTCCTTTTTATACCTTCTATTCCAAGCTTTTTTCACTGTTTTGAGTAATGAAAGCAGGAGATACTTAGAAAAATCTATTAAAACTTAGCAGAGAAAGATCCCAAAGATGAAATTGGCCTGGTTTTACAGTTGCTTTACAAACGTGGGCATTCAAATGATGGTGTCTTTTATGATGACACACAGGTACTGTGCTTTCTTTCCAGTTTGTTGTTTTTGAGTCCTTTGTGTTTCCCACAGCTGTTTAGTTTAATAAAATATAAAATCACTTCCCACTTCACTATTCACAAGGGATATCTGTTGCATGCCCCTCCCTCTCTATCACAGATTCAACCAGAGAATTTCAAATCTGTTATTTTATAAGGCCAGTGGCCTTCAAAAGATCTTTAAGGCTTTTTTCTGAATTTATTTACTAACAAAGTATGTCATGATGGAGAGATTGGTCATGTAAAATTTACACCTACCTTCACAATTATTGCCCTTCTTTGTTAATTTTGACAAAGATTCAGATCACCCTGTGTCGTTTTTGGGTGGTGATATTTAAAGGCATTAATTAGAAACCAGGTAAAAAACAGGGGGTAAGTTATTTCATGCTTTTAAACTTAAATCTGAAAACAAAACAAAGACCCCCTTGAACAAAAACATGGTATGAACCTTAAGCTGAGGGGAAAAAGCAGCAAGAGGAGCAAGTGTTGTGAAAACCCTGCAAATCACAACCACCTGGTTAGAGTAGCGGGGCCCATGGAAATTAAAGAAGAACTGACTGCAGTTGCAGTGTTCAAAAAACAAACCTACGAGATGCTGCCCAAAGCTCTAGTTAATAATTATTGCAAAGAGCTTGGAGCCAGCCCAAAATTGTCCAGGACTGTTGGATCCTCTCAGGGGTTCATGCATACCACAGTGATTATTGCATGTTGTTCCAAGCTCCATTGTGAGCTCTTGCTCTGGGATGTGGTGCCTCTAGTGCTGAGCTGTGGAACTCTGTGACTGAGCTGTCCCAGCAGGTATGGTCACATTTCTGCTCCTTGTGATCTCTCAGGATAAGGCAGCTGGTTTGAAATGTGCTGGGCAGGCCTGAGAAATGGTTTCTTGTGCCTGGGAGCTGATGGAGCTATAGAATACAACGTAGAAGTTACTCACAGTGTATCTAAGTGCTGTTGGAGTTCTTCAGGATCAGAGGATATTCCAAAGCATCTCTCCTGCTCAGCCGTGTTTCAGGCACCTGTGCTGATAATCTGATTAAAATTTAGGGCTCACCAACCTGGGTGTAGCTCTTTGGAACCAGATCTGTCCTACTTCCAGTTCCTCATTCAGTTCAGAGTTGCCATGTGTAGAATGATGCCCTGGTGACAAAGAGAAATCTAGCAGGGTTCCCTGCATTGAGTTCTCTGTCCTTAGCACAGGTGAGGCTGGATTCTCTCTGCCAGTGTTGGCCAGTCCAGCAAAGGATCTTTGATATTTTGATATTTTGTCCTTAGCACAGGTGAGGCTGGATTCACTCTGCCAGTGCTGGTTAGCCTAGCAAAGGATCTTTGGTATTTGTGGATTTTGCAGACAAGGGAGAAGGAACTGAAGTAATAATGATGAGGGAGGAATCTGTCCTTTCAATAGACTTTAAATCCTACTAAACTCTCTAGTCTGAGCACTACTTTGTTACTAGCCCATGCAGTTTGTTGTGCAGTTGCACAGCTTTACACTTCAGACGTATTTTGAGTGAAGTTGTGTGGAGGCAGATCTTACCAATCAGTTATCAATTTGTAAATAATCCTCATTTTCCTAACATGACATGGTTTTGCAGCCCTTGAAATAGGGTCCAGCTCCAACAGCAGAGGAGAGTGTGTGCTACTGGGACACTGCCAGATGGCCTCCAGGCTTTTACTCATGGTGACAAAGCTTGTCAGCCCTTGGGGCAAGAAACACTGCGAGGATTTTTACAGTGCCAGTCTGGAATATTCCCTAGACGTTCCCACAGTGCAGATGATGGCAAGAGTCCTGTTGCCAGTCCTGACTATAGCAGTAGGTTGACAGAATCTGCATTTCTCAGACCTGCCCACCTTTATCTGCTCCCATTGCATCATAGACCCACAAATTTGAGTGTATATTTTTACCAGTAATCAGAATATGACTTGAGTTCTGCTGAGCCATCTCTCTTCATTAACCACAAGTAAGAAATGTAATAACTATCATGTTTTTGGCTGAAACATTTTGTTAATTGCTTATGTTAGTAGCTTGGGTGAGTGAGCTGGCCTGTTAAATATTCCAATGGTTTAAAATAATGGTTTAATTTCTGAAAGGTATTTTCTGGTAGCTGAGGCTATCAAATTACTGTTTTGGCTGTTGGAGTACAACATATGTACTGGAGCAAAAATGATGAGGAAGGGGATCAGAAAACTGGGTAGTAAGTCAGGCTGACAGTTGTGACGTAAATTTCTGTGTTCTGCTCCAAAGATTTGTACAGGTTTTTCCCCTGTACATCTTTGAAGGTAATTTTATCCTGGTCTGTAGAGAAAAGGCATCACTATTTTTGATTTGCCATTGAAAAATTGTATGGTAGATGTGCCCCATTGTTCCTCTTTTCCATTCATTTGGGGGTTATCTTACTCATAGATCAGCTCCTGAAAGGAATGGTATTTGAATTCATTCTGTGTCTCTTTAGAATGGGAAATGAGAGAGGTTAATATTTGAACAAACTCACTTTGGAAGTGTTCCCATACTGCTTTCTTTTGCCTTAATGTCTTTTCTCTGCTGGTACTGAGGGGACAGACCAACATCTGCCCATGGCGTGGGTAGAGCTGTTGAATTTTGTCCTGAATTGTTGTTTGTGGTTCAAGTCTTGCTGGCTGTCTGTGGCCATGGTTGCCATCACCACTGAAAGCAACATCCCCTCTTCTTGTGGAATATTGCACTGCATAGCTGGGTGGATTGTCCTGCTGGTCACCTTGGTGTATCCAGCTGGAGAGGAATGAGAATAGTTCTGAAGCCGAGTGTCTCTGAAAGTTGATGCCATTTGCAGGAGGAATAGCAAAAAGCAAAACCTTTTCCAGCTGGGAAAGGTCAGGCAGGTAAAGAATGCCCAGCGTGTGACTGTGGTGACAGTGGCCCAGTACTGGCCTCAGGACATGGGTGGGGTTGGAGCACTCTGTGCCCTGGGATGGAGGCTGCTGCTGCTGCTGTGTCTGCAGGAGCTTGCCCTTGGCTGCCTGGCTTCTGCAATCGTGCATCAGTGGCCAAGGCCCTTCTTTTCTACTTAGGAAAGGTGACCACGGGTAAACAAGTCTTTGAAGCAGTGTTGGCATCTGGTGCCTTGGTTGGAACACATCTGTTCTACTGCCTGCTAGAATGTGGGGCCTCAGCAGGACCAACACCCTGGAACAGGCACAGGAAGAAATCATTTGAGTGGGAGTTGATGTACCCTTGTGTTCTGTTCAAGTGAAATTTGTTACTTTTCCCATTCATGGAGTCACTTAAAAAGGGGGAGAGACTGGAGATGATATGAGGATGGTAAAAAAGCATCAGTGTAAAAGATGGCAGTGACTCCAGCCTGAAAATAAGGAATATTCTAGTTTAATTAATGCAGGATTAATCACTGCAGATGAGATGGGCTACAGGACTGGTATCTCCTCTGTAATTTGTTTTTATGTAATTTTAGCCCACCTTAGGCTATTGATAAAAGTCATGAAAATGGACTGTAACTCTCATTGGTGTGAGTAGCTTTTATGTGATCCATCATCTGTTACAAGAGACATCCCTTGTGCTAATGCATGTTTCTAAGCATATCTCATGTGCTATCTATTCATCTAAATTTTTTTCTTTTTATTTCCCACTTTTGCAATGCCCTTTTATTTTTATTGCCCAGCTAACAAGTGAGAAATAAACTCAAGGTAGTGGTTTAAACATTTTGCAAGAAAGATGCAACTTGTAACTAAAACATAAGCTGAAAAGTTAAAAGCTATGATTGGGTTTCTGATTCTATTGTTTATCTTGTTGTTAAACTCACTGTAAAGAGATACTGTCAACATAAAATCAGACTTTAGTCTGCCATTTTCTTATCTCTTAGATGTAAACAAAACTTTACCATAACAAAAAAGCTAAGGAAAGAGAGATGTCCAGTTTTGACATTGTGTCTGTGACAGCATTTTGAAAAGTAGCAATTCCTGTCCTGGATCAGATCATTGTGTTTGTCAAAGCAGCAAATGCCAGATGCTCAAGAGGAGCTAAATCTAATAGAGTGCTGCAGCCCCCACAGCAGACGGCTGGGCAGCGTTTGTCTCCCTCCCTGTCTTTATGGAACTTTATTTTTCTTGCATGGGTTCCTTCTTCCTTTTCTAATGCAGCTGGGGACATCCATAGGAAAGGATTTCTTGAGTCACACTGAATTCTCAGTCTCAAGGATGCTTGGCATCAGTGCAGGTCATAGCTTAAGTATGTGCTTTGTTTAAAGAAACTCCTGTTTATCAGCTTTCACAGAGGAAATGCAACAGTCAGTGACTTGTTAGATTTCATCTTCTGTTTATATTGAAGAAAACAATATTCACAAACACAGAAAATTAATGTTAAAGCTACAGAATGGTAGGTGGGTCCTTAGAGGAACAGGTAGAACCTTACACTACTCAATACACTATTGGCTTTTTTTGTTTTAGATTAAAACATCAAATAAATGTCTCTTTGATTGCAAACTCACTGATAAAAAACTCTGCATCTTCCTGTAAGACTTCCATTTAATAATTAATCTTTATAAAGAGCGCATGGATCCATTACAAAATGCCAGAAGTCAAACCCCAAATACTTCCTGAGCATTGAAATGGCCAACAGTGGGTTAACAATCCTGCTCTCTAACGTTTGGTAACGTTAGAAGCCCTGCTGGGTGGGGCAGGCAATGGGCGTTGGAGTGGGGATGCTTTGCTAACCCTTTGCTGTGCAGCTGCACGGCAAACACACGGAAACCATGGCCAGCAGCAAAGGGGATTCCTGGGAGCTCTGTGTCTAAAACCCTCCTCTGTGCAGGAGGGATTGAGTGATTTCTGCTGCAGGAGGAGCAAGGATTTAACTGTTTTCTAATCACTGGCTTTTTGTGGTAAATACTGCAGAAAAAGCATTGCAAGAACAGCTTTAAAGAGTTAGGAAAGCTCGTTAGCAACCAGTTGCCAAAATATCTGTTTCTACATACTCTACACAAGTTAGAATAATCAAATTAAATGAAAGGTGGTTTTTGCATCTGGTTTTGGATCTGGAAATAAGTTGATGCAGACAGATTCACGGGACAGTTTAATTGCTGTAATAAATTTGCAGTAAACCTTGTGAAAATAATATTTTCTTTTTTCACTGTGAAGACAGATACATCCCTACATAAAGAGAAGTTTGCTTCCTCCTTTGTCTCATTGTGGACAGCTGTAAATTTCCAGTTAGATTTTTGTGATGGGTAACTACACATTAGAAATCCCATCTGTATGAAATACTATGGAAAGTGTAGGCATCCACAGACGTGGTCAATAAACTGTGCTGCTAACAGCAGAAAGTCTAGCAAGAAATGTCTTTTTATTATGCTTTGGGAAAATAGTCCCTGAAGATTCCACACGGGTGCTTTGTGGGAGGGCATTCCACACTGCGGGAGCAGGACGAGTGCCTTTAGGCATCTGAGGTCAAAATGTGGACAAGGACTTCAGACATTTATAGTTGTGTTTCTCCCTGCTTACAGAAAAAAAAAACAAACAAAAAACTCAACAGTTTAGGGACACTTTGTATAGCAAGCTTAATTTGGGGATAACCAACATTTTATTGGCACAAGTTATGTGAACCGTAGAATTCATTATTTCCATCATGGTCTTTGCTGTGTACAATGCACAAATTCCTATAGCCTTCACATGAGACACGTGAATTGATGCTTTTCTGTAAATTATTTGCCACTGAGATGATGGACCAACACCCTTCTCTACCACATGGAAAAGATGAGTAGCTGCTCCTGGGCTTGGCTGGTACCCAGCCAGGAGGGGATAAATGAAGGCGTGGTGCTTTATTCCCAGAGCCTTGAGCCCTTTGCTTTTGGAGCAGACCCAGATGCTGACCTCCTCAGTGCAAGATGAAGGTGCCTCTATGGATTGAGTCCCCTGCTCAGCTGGACTCACTTCTCTTCCTTGGCTTTGGTTTGAGCTCGCAGTTCATTCCACAGAGTGGGGCTTCTCATGCTGGCTGAGCACAGGGGGCTGGTGCCCTTCAGCTCCACACAAACGAGTTGCATCAGTCCTGATAAATGGAGTTTGTTTGGTTCTGTTATTAGAGCCTACACTCATGTCCCTGTCTCAAGCCCCTCTGCCGAGCTGTGCCTAACACACCACCCTGAGGAGCACGGGACAGGAGCTGGGACTTGGAAAAGTTCTGGAAAGAAGGAGCTGGTGGATCCAAGCCTAGAGCATGGAAAATTGTCTGCACCGAGATGGAGCAGAGGGGAAAAGAGAATGTGCTTGAAATACAAAAGCATTTGAGACTCTCAGGCTTTCCTTTTGGTGAAGTCTGTGTGTCATCTTGAACAGCAGAGATGCTGCTCACAATGTAAATAGTGGAGTAAGAGCAGGGCATAGTTCCAAGGAACTCTTGGGCATTTTAAGTTAGGTTTGCTGCTTTGTTCTCTCTCTGTAATTTAGATAAGAGGTTTACACATATCAGTTGCAGAGTCATCTTACGATTTCAGACTGCTGATTTTAAACTGAGACACTTGAGAGAGCTGAAGGAATGGGGTGGGGGCTTGACTGAACTTTGCTGCTTATAATAGTGCTTCATTTTCTTTAACTCAACTTTATTTTCCTAATATGTAGCCATAATAATTTTTACTGCCTTGTAGGTGTTTTAGTGAAGAGTAATGTAAAAGAAGGATTGAACACTGGAGTTTTCTCAACATCTCAACATTACCTATTACTGGGTTTTGCCCTCAACAAGCAGTAGGTCAGCTTTTTCCATGGTGGGTCTGTTTTAGTTAAAATACCTCATGGAGTTCTCTACCATGAATCTGTATTGTGATCACTGAAAGTCCTCATGATGGTGAGGCACGTGTCCTTTATTGCTTTATTGCTTTGGGAACGTTCTCAGCTGTGGCAACCCCACACCAGTCTGTGTGCTTTTGATATGAAAGATGACACTTTTCCAGTGATTTTCTGTCTGACTCTCTAAACAAGAATATAAAGATATGTCAGTTTTCCAGATGAATTATTTCCAGATGAATTATTAGATCTCTGTTAGATCAATTAAGTACTAATTTTGATTCTGTATAAAGATTTCTAGCTTTTCTTGTTTGTATGCCAATACTAAGTCAGTCTGCAGATATTTTAGATAATTGTGCAGCAGTTTCTTCCATAACTTTTCCTAACCGTATTCCCACCTCTGCAGCCACTTCTCCAGGTCACCATGTGTTATACTTATCAACAGGTCTTTTTACTTTCTCATTTTCATCTTTGAGGTACTCTGAATTGCTTTATACTCCTCCTTGCTGGATTCTGCTCCCTTCCAGCCCCACCTCCCCTTTGGGACATAACAGCAGAGAAAGCAGTGCTGTGATTGTGGAATTAACAGTCCTTTTGGAACAAGTCCAGAGGAGGCCACTGAGATGCTCAGAAGGCTGCAGCACCTTTCCCATGAGGACAGGCTGAGGGAGTTCTTCAGTCTGGAGAAGGCTCCAGGAACACCTTAGAGCAGCTAAAGTGTAACTTAAAGGAACTCCAAGGGATACCTTTGACAAGGGCTTGGAGTGATAGGACAAGGGGGGATGGCTTTAAATTGATAGGGAGTGGGTTTAGATCAGGTGTCAGAAAGAAATCCTTCCCTGTGGGGGTGGTGAGGCCCTGGCACAGGTTCCCAGAGAAGCTGTGAGTGCCCCATCCCTGGACATGTCCAAAGCCAGGTTGGACAGGGCTTGGAGCAGCCTGGGGTAGTGCAAGGTGTCCCTGCCATGGCAGGGGCTGGGAATGAGATGAGCTTTCCGCTCCCTTCCAACCCAAACCATTCTGTGGTAGGATTTTTTCCTTTTGAAGCAGGGCTGTGTCTGTGTGGATGTTTGTGAGAGGGCAGTGAGGGCTTTCCTAAACTGCAGAGTCAGCTGAGAATTTGCAGCCTAATTCAAATCAATTAGAAATGTTTTCTTAGGGAACTCAGCACCTGACATCAGTCAACTTCTGCACTAAATGATCCATGTCATGAAATAATGAAGACTTTTTGGCTGTGTTGTTTAAGCTGAGAGAGTTTAGTATCCAATGGTAATTAGAGTATAATTATTTTAGATTGAAGGGCATGTGCCTTTTATGGTATATAAAACTTTCCTCCTTTTCAGTGAGCAGAGGACAAATTCCGTAATGTGCTTCTTTTCAAGGGGACCTTGTGTCTTACACTTCTGAAAGGGTCTGGGATTTTGTTTATGCCTGCAGAAAAGATCAGAGGTCACTGATATGAGAGGTTCCCATCTTCACTTCCCTTTTAGGAGGAGGTAGTGTCAGTTTTGGGAGTGTTCAGTGTAGGGTTCCATGGCTTTGCAAACAGTGCCCTTCTCTGCAAAAAGCACCTACAAGAGGTGATCTGTGTTCACACACAGACTGCCCACAGTTGTCCTTGAATTTCTGTAGTTCCTAACTCCAAAACCACTTCTTGCACCAAACGTCTTCTGCAGGAGATGTGGGAGGTGAATGGGAAAAGGAAGTGAGTGCAGGAAAAACAAGGGGACTCAGGATTCACCTGTAAAGGCTCTGTGCAGCTGCCAAATGAATTTGATTTTAAACCATAGTTTTGTCTTCTTAGACTAAACTGTATTTTTCCCCTTCTGAATTAGGTTCTCCCCCCTCACAATTCCAAAGTGTGATTTCAGGGCAGATTGAAATGTGTTCTGAGGTCTTCTGTTTTCATTAGGGAATGTGAATTTCTTTTAAATGTAAATTTTCCAGGCTTATAACACTTGATTTGGGGAGGATTTTTTTTTCTTTTTTGAGTAATAGCAATTAGTTCTGTAATGAATTTATTATATTTAAATATAATATATAATCTATAATATAATAATATAATATATAGTTAAATATTTATTATTGTTTCTATATACATCCATTTAGCCTTGTCTGTTGTCATGTACTTTTTTCCTGGGAATTACTAGTAATTATTTTTCGGTAATGTGTTAGTATATAACCCTCATTATTTCAAGCTATTTCAGTATAATGTATTATGAGACATTTAAAACAAATCTAAACTGCTAGACAATCTAGTTTTTGTAACCTTGGAAATATCCTCAAAGGAGCACAGAATATTATTTCAGCAAAAGGAATGAATTGAGTCAATAATTAAAATATACATTTAGTTTGAGTAATGTAAATGCAAAGAATGGATCACAGCAAATCAAATTGCTGAATACAACGTTAAAATAGTGCTTGGGCAGACACAGAACACTTTTAATGAACTTTTTATTTCAGCATTTTATTTCAATACTTTTGGAGGCCAGAGGGGAACAAGCAGAATTGTTTTTTTTGTTTTATATTGTAGTTTTAAAATTTTGTTGCATGGACAACTTTGCAATAAGCTGTCATCCATGCTTTGTATCTTTGAGTGTCCTGAAAACAGAATGTTTGTCTAAAATGTTCTTTATTGCTTTCAAACACGTTAAGGGATGATCTCTGATAACAGAATTAACTGTGTGTGAAATGAGCTCCTTGACAGCTAATAAGGGCTTAGTTGTAGGAATTCAGTTTTCAGAATCCATTGTAGAACCAACTTCTTTGGGAAAACTGATAGACTTGGGAGTTTGACCCTTTCACTGTTCTAGATTCCTTGCTGGAATTTGATTTTATGCTTATATTTGGAAGTTAGCTATCTCGTTTTCACTGGGATTTTTGTTGTGACCACACTGCTTTCCCATGGAAACACTCTCAAAATGTCAGCGTTAGAAAGCAGTTGTAATAGATTTTTCCACCAGCAGTTCCTCTTTGGTTGCAGTATCTGTAAAAGCAAATGATATTAAGGAGTAATGGAGTCCCTTTTTCAAAGCACAAGTAACAAGTAATAGGGGTGTTTCAACACAGTGTTTAAAGAAAAAAACAAAACCATGGAATTTGGTTTCCTGCCCAGAACTTTGACTGACTGTCTGGGAATTCAGGGCCGTATGTCAGTGTAATGTAGAATTGGTGGATATACACTGCAGGGATTCTTTACAATTGTTGTAGTATCCTGCAAGTTTAGGGCCAGGGAATTGATGGTCTCCAATATTTTGAGTCAGCATTGATCAAGACTTCCACTGTTGAGGAAGTGCTGCACAGTAAATCTCTCCCTTCCTTCCAGAGAGGCAGCGCTGTTCATCTTCTTTTTCTGCATACTGTAAAAATTCACCATTTTTGCAGGCATGTTTCAACTTTCAGATTTCAATGCACCTTTTTTGTTGTCTTCTGTGTTTGCAATGTCCTCACCTCTTGCACTACCATTGTTTGTGTGTTCTCAAGCTCCTGGAGACTTTCAAAGCCCTCGTACCATTCGTGGGTGCTTTGAAACAGCTGAGGTTAAACGTGTGTAGCCAGTGCTGCTGAGGCAAAACTTTACACCTTGTTTATTGAATCTTTAAAGATCTTATTTTCATAATATCACTTCACCAACAATAGCTAGCCAAGCTGCATGTTACAAATTTTTAGAGCATGATGAAGATAGTTCTTACAGCTATTGTGATCATTGGTTAGGGTTTTTATCCTTAGCAAAGAGCTCCTTTCTAATGGTGCCCTTGGGGAAGCCAACTGACAGTGTCTTAACAAAGATGATTAAGTAAATGCAGGTGTTTGTCCCCTTAACACAACTTTCAGTCTACACTATGGTATATTCAATCTGTATTTCCCTCCCTAAGAATAAAAAAGGATGTTAGGTATGAATCAGAGTAGTAGTTGATTGCAAGAATCCAGACATGGGAGAATTGGAATTCTTTAAAGATGATGTTATTTTATACAGGAGAAATGACATATTTTTAAATGTCACTGCAAGAAAAGAGAAGGTTTGGAGTTAGTCTGGATTGGAAGAGATACAGAGAAAAGTAGAAAACCAATTTAAAATACTTTTGAATTATTAGTAAGGTTTTTATTTTGAGTTAGCCAAATAATATGACTGTAAGATTCTTAAATCTGGCAATTACTGAAGACCTCAATCCCCCATGTAAAAGTGAGGGAAATGCCTCCTCCCAGATGCTGATACTCTTAAGAGATACTTTCCTTGCCCAGTTTTTCGTGCTTGTTGCTCACAGCGATGATGTTGGAGTCTCTGGTTGGCTCAGAGTTTGTTGCTGCTTTGCTGAGAAGGAATCTGGCAGCCAGAAGCATCACAGATGGTGTCTCCTGACTTCAGCACCCCACTTCCCCCTGTGCCCCTCGCAGTGCTCAGTGGCAGTCCGGCTTTGTTCCGAGCTCTTGGCTGTGACAGTGCATGATCTGCCTCAGCACAAACCTCTGGCAGAGAAACTGATCCCACATGGCTGAGGATGTGCTGCTGATACCTAGAACAGAGGCTAGACAAAGTTAGAAAAGAAAGGAGGTATTTATTGAAAGGCCTTCAAAAGGTACAACTTGGGCGGTGCAGGAGTCTCACAGAGGCTGCACCCAAGATGGACACAAGTCCATAGTCACAAGTTTTTCAGACTGATAAAAGTTTGGTCTTTTTGCATATCAGAGGTTAATTGTCCAATTACAGCTTCAGGTAATGAAGTAATTTACTCCAAGTTTTCCCCCACCCAATTCACTGTTGTTTGCATTTTTCGGGGCCAGAGACAAAAAGATCTCTTTGAGTTTCAAGCCTAGAGAGAATTGTTTTGTCTGAATGAAATGGGAAAACAGTAGCTGACAGGCTGTGGAATTTTAGCGTTATACACTAAAGCAATACTGATTTGAAAAATATAAAAGCTAAAACTTCAGACATCACTGTGAGTTGGTGCTTGCAGAGTGTCTGCCTGTCTCTGCTCGAGCTGGCTGCAAAGGTGGCTTTGGATGATCTGTCCTGCACGTGACACAGCCTGCTCTGTGCCATGCAGGAGAACTGCCAGCAGTGCCAAGGATGACCAGGCTCTAAGGCTTTGGTGTTAGGGGTGTTCTCCTTCCCTGTGATTCAGCCAGGGCACAAGGGTGGGCTTGGATGGAGCTGACAAAGGTGATCTGCCAAAAAATAACCCAAGGTCTGCCACCACACGAAAGGCAGTGACAGCACTTGAACAGTCCGTGGTTTTTTCAGCTTGAGGATGTCTCTGTCCTTCAGAAGTGTTGCTGTGTGCTACCTCCTGCTGGGGTATCTGCCTGAGTTCAGCCTGCCAGGCTGTTTAAAGGGAGCACGTGGCCAAGGCACTGGAGTTTGTCCCTCTGTTTCAGGTATGTGTTTCTAAGGTGTGCTGTGGAGTTGACATACTTTCCCTTGGGGTGATGCTAGAGCAGGTTTTGTTTTCTGTATTATGCTGCAAGGGAACAGCTGAGCAGCACAATCAAAATGATTTGCAATGTGTCCAGTGTCCTTCATGGAACAATCCTTCTGCCTGTGACAAACTAACATACAGTTATCAGCAAAGAGCAGCACTTGGACATTTGCATTTCATCTGCAGCATCTGCAGATTGGAAACCCCCAGATTTGGCAGCTCTCCTACACACACTTCCCTCTGCACACACTCCTGGTGGTAGGGGTCAGGAGAAGACCAGCACTGCCTGGCACCACAGCTCTCCCCATCGCTTTTTTGACGGCAGTAACTTTGATGGAGGCAGTCCAGAGAAGGGCAGCAAAGCTGGTGAAGGAGCACAGCTCATGTGAGGAGATGCTGAGGGATCTGGGATGGCTCAGCCTGCACCAAAGGAGGCTCAGAGATGACCTTACTGCTCTCTACAACGAGGTGAAAGGAGGCTGTAGCCAGATGGGTCACTCTCTTCTCCCAGACAACCAGCAAGACAAGAGGAAATGGCCTCAAGTGGAACCAGAGGACCTTGACACTGGATCTTTGGAAAAATTTCTATTTTCTTGGATGTTCTACTAACCTTTTTTTCCACATTCCCGTGCCCCTTGTTTGTCAGGTTCTTTTTTTTGAGTTGAGTCAATCCCCACTCACTTTCCAGTACTTTCTGGGGCAGATGATGGACATTCAGAGGTGGCTTCTGGCTCAGGAGGGTTTGAGAACAGAGAAGACTTTAGGTCAGTTTGAGGAGCAGCTTTGGCTCTGAGCTTCAGGAGTGCTTCAGTCTGAGACAGCTTAATGGGAGCATTCCTGCTGAATATTTCTAAGGAGATTTCAATCTGCTATTGATTTCCAAGGACAGAGGGCTGCAGGTTTTCCTGCACATCACTGTAATTATTTTAGGATATCTTTTGTCAAATTCTGACACACATCTCAAAGCCTTCCCCTGAAGATTTGATGGCATTATATGACTTAGCATTTGAAATTAATGTTTTTGATTTGTTTTGATATGAAGTAGAGACAGTGCTTGGTGGTTACGGTGTATTCAGTTTTCTTTGTTTACTAGTTATAGGAACATCCCCAGGGCTCTTTACCAAAAAAAAAATTCAAACCCAAATCTGTTGTTGTGATAGGGTAGTTAGGTGTTTTTATCACTCATGTTATAATGAAACAGTTTTTCTTTGATGAAATTTGTAAGCTAGAGTATATTTATTTAGGATGTAGAGCAAGGAAGGAGATAGTTTCAGAGAGTTGTCTCAGAAGTTAATGTTTTCCATGACCCAAGTTATCTCGGCTCAATTTTAAAAAAAAAAGAAGAAAAAAGGAAAAAGCTGAAATGTACCTTTCAAAAAGTACTGCCATTAAAAAAAACAACGAAAGAGGAGGGGTGCTGAGGGAGAAGTCTTGACACCAGAAGCTCTGTCACAGCAGAGTTTCTCTCGGATGTCTGGAAAAAGTCTTATACTTCTGGGATGCTTTCCAAAATATTTTCAATGACCATTGCCACAGGCGTGAACTCCTTAATGCATTTTGCAGTAATCTCCAGCACAGTGAAATTGATTGCTGTCTGAAAGCTTTTAATGATAACAAGCAAGTAGGACAGCATAAGTGCCATGAGCTAATTTGCATGGGTGCATTATGTTGCTTGTTTAGGAGTCCTGCAGAGACAGATGCATCACCTCAGGAAAATCCTGCTTAATGTTTTTTACAGAACTATGTAATTGCATATTTATCACTTTACATCTTGCAGGAAAGATCTTTTTTCTGCATACACAAAGGATGTATGGTCTCTGGAGATACTTCACTTGGTACCCAGGGAAAGGTCTCTGGTGGCTTCCCGAGTCTGAGCTTTTCTAGGGTTCACTTTATAGAAGCTGAACTATAAAAAAGCCAGAGGAGTTTTAGGAAATGCCTTTCCAGCAGACAAAAAGGAACTGTGTCAAAGGTGCATCTTCTTCATGTGCCTACCAAGGAATTTCAGGAGGTTTATAAATGAAAGATTCTCTTTTCATGTTAAGGGCATTGAGGAAGCTGAAAATACAGTGCAACTTGTTTGGGTTTTTTTCCATATTATCCTAGTATTCCTAATGCAAGAGATCATTAGAACTAGAGAGGTTCATCCACCCAGACCATCACCTTTCCAAGACTGAAATCTGAGCTGCACTTCAATTCAAAGAGAAGAAGTTTCAAGAATTATGTTTATTTTGTAAGCCAGAAAATCCCATCACCAAAACACATGTGTATACATATATATAAATGAACAGCACAATATTTTTATACACATGCACATATGTGTGTGATAATCAAAATTGTTAATGAAAATTGCCAATGGAGAAGCCTGATCTCACAGCCCCTGGTGTGTCATTGTCCCTCTGTGCCAGCACAGACCTGCTGCTCCTTCATCCTGCACGACTGCTCCCACAAACCACTGTGGTTGTTGGATGGTCTGCAGAGGTGAGGAGTGAAAAACAAAAACTTGAGCACCAGCAGAGAAAAACAAACTGTCCTAAGCAGGCTTCATAGCAGGGATAAAAAGGTCAAAGGATACATTTATCCCCCTCTACCTTCAGAGCAGCCACTTGGCACATCCAGCAGAATTTTTCCAGACTGTCACTGGTTCATCAGTCAGGGCTTTCTCTCGGTTTTAAATGCCAGCATCACTTCAGTTCAGAGGAATTGCTGGCTTCTTTCCCAGACAAGATTTCCCAAATTCAAAATGACCTTTCAAGATCCTAACTAATAGGAGCTAAACACAGAGATTTCCTCTTCATCAGGCCCTTTCTCAGATTGATCCTTTTACTGACAGCACAGACCAGTGAAAGACCAGCCCTTCACTTGTGATAATAAACACCTCTTTTGGAGAGGGGCAAACTTAACATTGAATTTGTTATATATTCCAGAAACTATTGCCTTTCTGTTTGATGCACTGAATATGTAAAGGCAGAGGGGAGTACCAGTGGGATTACTAGATTTGCTTTTTTTAAAACTATTTTTTTATTTAATATAGCCATTTACACTCTAGAGAGGCCCCCCTCATTACTGAGGGAAATGGGGGAAAGATGAGCAGGCAGCAGCCCCATGGAATTAGGCAGGTACAGCATGTTTGGCAGCTCCCACTACAAGGCCAGCACAGCTCTCCCCAAGGATCCTGTGCCCATCCTCCCTTCCAGGCAGGGAGGAGGAGGGATTTGGGGCTGCCTAGCTCTGAGCAGGCAGGTTATGAGGTTCTGCTCTGGGATGTGCTCTAGGAATTCAAACTGCACCTTCAGCTCCCTGGAAACCTGTGCTGCACAATAGTGATGTAGGGACAGCCTAACCCAGTGTCCTTCTGACAAGTCTTGAAATGTGGCAGGATAGAAAACTGCTTTCAAGGAAGAACCAGTGACCATTTCTTGTTGAAGTATTTCAAGTGCAGAGTTGAAAACTCTTGTTTCTCTATTTCTGAAGAAATATTGGCAAAAGCAAAGTGCAGAAACAAATATAATGCTGATTCTTACAAGAGAAAAACACTGGGAAATGAGTGACACTCTGCAAAATGAACAATAAGGCCAGACTAAGGACTGATTTGCCATTAGCATCAGGTTTAGTCCCATAGCTGAATTCTGAAAGAACAGCAGACATATAACAAAGCTCTTAAATTTTTTTAATAATATGTTGTAGAAAAAGATACCAAAATGTTGGGGAAAAATTTTAAGTGCCAGAAGTATGCATAATTGCCTGAAAAAGATAGCACAAATGTAAAATATAGAAAGATAATAATGAAATCTGAAATAGCTTGGTTCTGTTGTGAGATCTTTCTTTCAGCTATGGTTTCAGTTTTGACATTTTCAGCTTTGATTTATATAAGAAACTCAATATTTTGACCATGGCAAAAGGTAAAGACTTGTAAGACTGAAGGAATATAAGATTTGGTATTTATGCTCTGTGCCATGTGCTCTGTTCTTCTAACAGCCCAGCTTGTTAGCCTGAACCGTTGTCACATTTTTGTCATGAGATTTGCAATTTGGAGTTGACTCTAGAAGATTGGAGGGGAGAGGTGCATAGATGGAAGAAACATGTTCTCATCTGCAGCTTATTAAGTATTCTTTTGCAGTGCTTTTCATGCAAATGTTGGAATATTTAGGAACACATTGTTTTTCTGGTAAAGCAGTTCCTTCATTTCATAGACACATTAGAATTATGTTTTCTACCTCTGTGCCCAGGAGCATGCTCAGGCCTGAATCCCACACTGCTAAGTAGTCTGTAATAAAATCACTTGCTTTATTTTGCTTCAGAATTTTGCAGTAATGTCTGAGAATCTCATGCTTCATTTTTCAAAGTGTGCTTTAAAGCCAAGTGTGGTGAAGCAGAGACCATTGTGAAGATGTGGTGTGGCTTTGTCAACAGAGAGAAAAATATAAACTGAAACAGAAACACAGGAAAATTCTCTGGGGTATATTTAAAGTCAGAATATGGTAAACTCTTGGATATTGATTTGAATGCTATAAAGGTTTCTATGAGGCACCTTAAGAGTTTTCACTTTCATCCAATGCCCCAGAGTAGGCTGTTTGCACTGGCAGCCAGAGCTCCGAGGTGTAAACAAGGCTGAGCCTTTCCTTTTCGGGAGTAAACAGGCACAGACCACCAGCAGTTCCTTACACTTCTATTCTTTTTCTTCTTCTTTCCTTAGTACCCATCACTCTGGCTCAGCAGGTTCACATGCTTCTTGTGTCTCTGTAGAATGTGGATACTGCTCTGGCCATATAAAATAGAATATACTTTATACTTTTTATACTATAGAATAGCTTTGCTTTGGGATTATTTTCTGCCTCGGCTGCTTAACTGCTTTGCCAAGTGGTTGCCTGGCTTGGGTGTTTCACCTACATGTTTTAGAGCCCTGATTGCAGGATATTTAATGGTGCCCTGCCATCACTGGCTGCTGGCAGAAGCAAGGTTGAGCACAATGCCTGTGAGTCAGGGGAGTGTTATCCCCGAGGATTGATGCAGGAACAAATGCAGAGAGCAGTACAGCTCTGGTCTGGAAATCTAGTCCAGAGGCAGAAATGCTAAGTTTTTTATCTGCTGTTCCCCAGCTTTATTTCAAAGCTGTTCTTCCTCAGTTCACTCTTTTGCCTCATCAATGCCTAATATTTGTTAATGCCTTGTACTAATGGCAAAGGCATTTTGTGGATATCTACATTTGCTCTCAGTGTGCAGTAAATACTCCTGAGATCTGTACTCTCAGCCCATGCAGAAAATGAATCCTTCTCTAAACCAGCCTTTGTTCCAGCCTTTCCAGTGTGGCCTGTGCTTCCATCTAGAAGCTTGATTTCTTTGAACTTGAGGTGCCCACACAGACAGATTTTGGTTGGTGTCATGACCCTTCATTTCAGAGCTGGTGTTCTATAAGGCATTGGTAAGTGGTGAGCAAACCAGCTCAGTTCTCCTGATGTGGCTGCAAGTGCAATTGGGCCAATGGTTGGCTCAGTCCTGCATTTCAGAACCTGAGCATCATCTGCTTGAATTGTGCTGCATGAACTTGAATTCTGTTCTCTTGTGGAGAAGAGCCTGGGCTGCTGCTGCGCCTTAGCCAGCCTGAAGTGACAAAAGAACCACCTTTGATGACTGGAAGGAGCTGAAGTAATTTAACAATCTTTTCTTTGAAGCAAAGGAATTCTGTTCCTCTTATCATGCGATTTGCTGACGTTGTGTCCAAGGGTTCTTTTGCTGTTTTGACAGAAAGTTCCAAAAGCACAGAATGCTTTTTGAAGCGGTTTCTGTCCCTGGCAGAAAATGCAGTGGAGTTCATTAGCCTGGAAGTGCTGGCTGAGACCCTGCTGGGGGAAGGGGAGCTGCTGTTGTGTTTTTTGTATCCCTTGTGCCATTTTGGACTTGAGCAGTATTTATTTTTAGTACGTTTAAACAGTGCAGAAGGAAGGGGCAGTTGTAATATGGCATATTTACATCATGCTGTCAGTTCCTGGCAGCTCCCTTGCCTGTCGGAGAACAGAATTGGGCCATTAAGGATGTGAGTGCTACTTATGCCCAGGAGTGGTGAAACATCGTCTCCAGGGTGGGAAGGCCTCCCCAGGCCAGCAGGTTCGTTTGTTTTTCTAAGGTGGAGTGTGGGGAATTTTTTTCATGTCACAGGGACAGGAATGGGCCATTCCACCTCCCACTTTTTCCTTCTTCTCCTCTACTCTGGAAAAAGAGAGGCAAAGTCTCTACGTGAGATCAGCATGTGCTGGTTTTTCCCCTCATGTCACGCTTAAGTTCTCTGCCCCTTTATAAAAATAAAAATCTATAAATAAAAAAGAACAAATGCTGAGGGGGACAAACTGGACCCACAGTTATGTGCATGTAGTCACTTGTCGAAGTGTGCCTAGCCTCATTCCTCCCAGGCTTCATGCATTCCCTGTTTCTTATGCTGTCAGCTTCTCAGGGTGGGAAACATGCACAAATAGTCCTGGCTGGAGCTTTTTTTGCCCTCCCATAACATAATATTCATTGAGCTTAGGCTGAAATGTTAGGCTCATGTGCTGTTGAATTAGCTCGTTCTCCATTTCTGTATATTTTCCCCCACTCTGGAGGGGAAGAACATTGCACTGAGTTTTGCTGCCACACTTTAATGTCACAGTAATACCTTTCTCCTGGAATGAAGCAGTATTTAGCTCTGCTCTCTCCTGTGTGACTCTGTTTGCCTCAAGCACAGGCACCCTGTGATTTCCCTTTCTTGGAAACTGCCCTGTCTCAGTATGTGGGTAGGAGGCCATGTAAATAAATACCAACCACTTCTTAGCCTGCACTAGGCATTTCCTTTTTCCTGGTGGCTGTAGAAGAAACACTTTTTCACAGTTTGGCATCAAGCATTTATATAACTTTCCTGCTTGTGGAAATTTGTTTAGACAATCAGATTCTTGGTATAGTTTTTTCATTGGTTTCTATTTTTATTCGTCTGTGGTTGTTTGGTTTGTCAGTAAATAATGTCTGTCAGAAGGAACACTTCATCAGAAACCTCTTAAATTTTCAGTAATTGAATAGTAAATCATGATAAGCCTGTTCTGTAATACTGAAAGATCAGTTTTAAAGAAAAAATTAAACTTACCTTGGAGTTTTTTCCTTAGCTATGACAGAATATATCTGCCCAAAATATTTTTTTAATATGTAACCTGCCTTAAGTTTTTGGAATGAATACAAAGTATCATACATTGCCATGCAGTCCAGCTTTCAGCTGAAAAAGAAAATATTTGCTTTTGATACAAAGTTTAATACATGCTAGAATATTTTTCAAGTGTGTGTCCCTTTGTTGTGGCAACAGAGCTAATACTCTGTTATCCTTTTATTTACTATACTAGTTAGGACATACATTTATAATAGCAAAACAGATCATATCAATACAAATCAGTATTAGAGGATAGGTACTTCTAATTTGCAGACAGACACATTTATAAGATCATTATTTAGTGTTGTTTACTTTTTTTAAAATTATAAATTATGAATTTACATGGTTTAGTTTTATTTGCCCCAGTGGTAATTCTCACTGAGTGGGTGATAGTGTGCAGTCCCTGCTGGGAGAGCCCCAAGGCTTCAGACCATACAGATTCCCTGGAAGCAGAATATTGATCTGACTGTGATAAACAGCTCCAGAGTGGCACAGAACAGACTCCTCATGGGGCAGGTGTTAGAGGAGACAGTGAAGAATATACCCACGTGTCTTCTTCTGTGAGGACTCATTTCTGGGCTGGTTAAGATAGAGTTTCAAAATCCATCAGGTACTTTTTATGTAACACACAGAATGGGATAACCTTTGTATTTAACAACAAGAGAAAGCATGCTTTTCCAGAAGGGCTTTTGAAATCTGCTTTTTCCTCTCCTGAGGCCTGCTAGGAGGCTGTCTAGGAAAGTGAGCCTCTGTTGGCCATGTCACAGGATTTTTATAGTTTCACTCTTAGGGCCTTTCTCGTCCAGCTTAGTTTTGCAATCTGCTGAAGCTCAGCCAAGATGAATTGCATCTGCCCTCACAGGACACACATTCAGCCCAGCCAGGACATCTTCCAGTGCTGTGCACTGCAAGTTGTTGGTGTGTTCAGGAAATAAATGGAGAAAAGACTGAGTCCTAGTTTGGTTTGTCCCTTTCTCCTGTCTCATGGCATGCAATAAGCTGGTGTCCTGTGCAGATTGATCCTTGAGCCAACCCCCTGAGTGATGTGCCAGCCCAGAAGATTTCAGGAAGTGCAGTGGTGCTGGACTTCAGAGACTGCACAGAAACCAGTCAGCCTTGCTCCACGCTGCCTGGTAAGGGGCTGTAAAGGAGTCAGAGCTCTGCAGATCTGTGATTTATTGAAGTTCTGTAGGGTCAGTGGGTAGCCAAATCCACACAAACCCCATTTAGTATCCACTGGAAGGATCCCAGGGCATAAAGCTGCTCTGAACTCCATTGCTGCCATAGTGGCACCAGCCTTAGCAGTGCCTTGATGGCTTTGAGGAGCTGTTGAAGTGCACTGTGCTGACACCCCTGTGAGCTGTGCTATTGTGATGTGCAAGCCCAGAATGCAGGCTTGGAGGATGGCCTCTTGTCTTTGGACCTGGCTATTTAACATCTGCTGTGTTTGCAAAGCAAACTGGAGAGATTTGCTTCAGCTTAACCATCAGTCCAAGCACTTAAAGAAGTTTAACTCAATGGTAACAGCTAATATCTCAGGGTTTTTTTGTTCTGACATAATTTATTACCTTGGGAGTATTGCCAGTTCTTAACTGGAAGTGACAGGAAGGAAGAAACCTGGAAAAGGTGAAATTACAGTGATTGTGCTGAAAACGAGGGTTGTGGTGAAATTACAAAGCAGCTGGCTACAGGAAGAGTGAATAACTCATTCCTATTTGGAGAAATAAGCTGGTTGGATTAGAGTCTGATTTTGTTTGTACATGGTATTATTTTGATTGATTTGTATGGGTTTTGTATTTTTCACTGACAGAATGAAAGTTTATGTATATGTTTATTGAATGCCATGCTTAAATAATTAATAATAGCAGCAAAGTAGAGATGAACCTATGTCACCAGTTACTTCACTTGCTGTGCAGACATAGAAGAGTTCTTTATTGATCAGACACTTTTATTTTAGTTAAGTCTGACCCTTGCCTTTTTAAAATTCAGAGGAATGAAAAATAACAAATGTGATGTTTTTGTGTTTGAGGTGAACTTTTTTTATTAGGAAATGTTTTAAAAGGGTCAGTGAAAAACAGAACTGAAACTGAGGTTTCATTTCTCTTGCAGGTAGGTCTATGAAAGATAAGCAGACATTTAAATTTGGGTATTTCCTTATGATAACAAAAGTAGCAAGGTCTTTGCCAACTCAACAGCGCTTGCTGACATCAGGCTTCTTCTCACACAGTGTTGTTTTAATCCATTTTTTTCTAGGAAAAAGAGAAGAAGTATATGCTGCCTTTGGACAACTTAAAAGTGCGAGATGTTGAGAAGAGCTTCATGTCCAGCAAACACATCTTTGCATTGTTTAACACAGAGCAGAGGTAAGAAAATGTGCTCTTCTGCAGACACTTCTATCAAATGGTATCTAGCTGAGCATTTCAATAACTGTGAGTGCAGTTCTGCTGTTTCCACCATGTTGAGTACACAAGGTCTTGATATTCTTGATTTATCTGCTGCTTTGCTGTTGCATAACCACGGGATGAGAGGTTGGTGTCCTCCAAGCCACTGGTGGGGTGAAGCAGCTCCATGATGAGTCAACCAGTCCTTCCTTATGGCTGAATAATCATCTCCTGATCCTATTTTTGTTTTATTTGGCAGTCACCTAGGCTTACCAAAACATTCATGACTTCTGTACCTTGTGACCAGATTCAACTGGTGTAAATCACAGAAGTGCCATTGCTTTTCACTTTCTGCAGTGGAAAATCTTGCCTGTCATTAATCTTGGGACTCATTTGATTGTTTGTTTGGGTTTAAACACTGCTGAATGGAGAAAAATTAAATGCCTCTACTTCTCTAATTAATAAAATCTCTTATTTTTAGTTTTTGCCTCACACTTTTCCTCTCAGACTCTTTGTTTTAAGTGGTGTGGATGCACTATGGAAGCTACTCCTGATGCATAATTGAGATTACTGTGCACAAACAGTTTTCTTAAATGTTACAAAGGACATAAAAGTGATGTGTAATTTTATTTTTTTTTAACTGAGGAGGAGAGTTGCATTTGTAGCTGTTTCAGTGGAATTGCATTTTAGCAGATAAAGGGCAATTTCTCTAAGTTTTTTTCAAGCAAATAAGTAAATTGAATTGCAGAGAATGGAGAGAGATCCTTGTTTCCCTCTTCTGCTAAATTCCTTCACATATGCTTCTCCCTCACATCACCAAAGCTTGGCATTACCTTCAGATACTCAGGATGAGGAGGGCTGGATGTGGCTCTCTGCAGAGGCAGCTGTCTTTGCTCCCAGACTGGCCAGGAATAGTGGCCAGAATTTCAGAAGCAAGGAGAGCCCCTCCCTCCTGCAAAGCAAAAGCAAAGCACGGGATTTCTGGGCTGTCAAGCCCAGAATGCTGACCCCAGAAATTTGTGAGGACACAAAGTCAGCTCAGCCTGAACTAGCCCAGGGAGGCTCTGCCTGTGCCTGCTGCCACCTCAGCCAGCCTGCAAGGGGGCATGGTCAGCCAGGAGATGTCCTGAAAGCATGCCACTCACATGCTAGCTGGGAATAACCTTTCAGGTGCTGGAGCAGTTGTGTTTCTGGAGCACAGAAAAAAGCTTTGAAAAGCTTTCAATGTTCTTAAAAACATAAATGACCTTTGGATGCTGGAAGTGAATGCAAATCTGATGATTCTTGCTGTAGTTATGTGTGGATCATTCCAGTGTTGTGTGTACATCCATCAAGAAAGGTAACTTGATAGCAGCTGTACAGATTAGGTTACTTCCATGAGAAATTTGTTAATTTTAACTCATTGTTTCTCCTTTGGTTCGACTAATGTCTTTGAATATTATCATCATCATCAATATTAATCATTGAACTGCTGTGAAAATCCAAGAGAAGCATTTCCATTGGCAAGTTTGGGTTTTATTTAGGTGGGATATAGCTGGACATTGACATTTTCACTTGATCTTCATCCGTACTGGACACAAGGATTCCAAAATCAGATGTCTAAATGTTTGCCATGTCTGTAGTAGCCCTGCCTCTTGGGCTCTGAGTAGACCCTGCAGCCTCTGCAAGCTGCTCTAAAAACATCCTTCCATCCACATG
This sequence comes from Polioptila caerulea, assembly GCA_013397295.1. Lineage (NCBI taxonomy): Eukaryota > Metazoa > Chordata > Aves > Passeriformes > Certhiidae > Polioptila > Polioptila caerulea. The sequence goes on along the minus strand of VYXF01006515.1, from coordinate 249,203 downwards.
GGCATGCTAAGACATGAGAGCACAGCAGTAAGACCACAAAATACCTTTGCCTTGGGAGAGCCAGATCATGGAGTCAGTCTTGCAGCTGTAAGGGAGGCAGAAGTTGTTTTTGAAGAAATATTTGTTGAATTCTAGTTAAAGCAGCAGTTTCTCTGTTATTGTAAAACAGCTGATTTTTGATATTTCTAAAAATCTGCCTCCTGGCACAAATTGATCAAAACAAGATTAGTGTCACTTTCCACTGAATCCTGAATTCACAGATGTCAGCAAAAACAGGAATATTGATTCTGAGTAGAGTGATCTGGCTGGGGACTCTGTCCCCTCTCCCCCGTTCTTAAGGAAACAGAAAGAAGGAATTGACAAAGATACATTGAAATAAGAGTTCTTATTGCTGTTTTACTTTGGGGTAATCTGTTGAATCTTTAGTTCTGATGTGTGTGTGTGTTTGAGTATGGCTTGCTTTTCAAAGTTCATGTAAAAAGTTAACTTAGTTTCTGGTTGGCTTTTTTTTTGTTGGGGGGTGGTGGGGTGGTTGCTTTTTTTAATAAAAAAAACCTTAGCAACTGAGAAAGAAATCAGCTCTCCAAGTCTGCCCACTGAGGGTCCTGGTTCTGGAACCATTTTGCTATTTAATGTAGATCATTAAAGAACAAAGGCAAAATCATCTGTTCCAGCTTCCATGATAACACGGAGATTATTCTGTATCTCTTTTATTCCCCCCCCCACCTAATCTGCAGTATTTTTTTTTTCCTTTCCTATGAAATCCTTCTTAATGTTCAATTAAATTATTTTAATTTTCAAGCAAAAACCCTTTAGGAGAAGAATTTTAATAAGCTTGTTCTCTTTTTCATTCCCAGCCCCTCACTGCATAGGTATTTGCTCCAGCCATATGTTTCTGATACTGTACATTTCAATAGTTTCCTGGATTATGCTCTGCATTTTTTCCATTTATGAAAACCTTTCCAGCTCTGAAATATAGTTACCAGGAAAATGCTCATTTCACTGCATAGAAGGAAAAACCATCTTGAGTTAGCTGAGACTTGGGGATAGATGGAGAAGGAAGCTAACAGTATCTGTCATTTTGATTTACTGCAGAAGTCAACAGTTCTCTGACAGGAATCAAATGTGACTTGGTAATGTAGAGTAAATGGAGACTGTGACGATTGATTTCACAGTGAAGATAAATTCTCATGAAATGAACATAATTGTGTGTTTATGAAAAGGTTGTGCTGTGAAATAATTAAATTATTTTCACGTTACTTTCTAACTAAATTTTAGGAGAAAAAAAAAGGTGAGGGTGGGAAAAAGAAAACTTTGCCTGTAATAGTTAACAGTATTACTTAACAAACAGGGAGGTTCAGTTTGTTTTTCTGCAAAGTAAGAAATACATTTAAAGTTTTTGAATGGGCCATCTACTTAATTTATAGACACTGTGGAAGACCTTTGCAATGGACTCCTCTAGTTCCCTTACCTCAGCAGTACTCCATATTCAAACAAAGTAAATTCAAGTGAGTGCCCTGTGAGTCCTGGGTCGTTCTTGGCCGTGTCTGTCTACACGAGCCTGCCTTTAAGGAACTGAAGTTGAGCTGTGGGTTCAAGCAGTCTGTGTCTAAACCTAAAGCTGTCAAGTGAGTGCTATTTTGTGTTAACCATCTTCTCTCCCCTACAGGAAACTCGTGGCAAGTCTGGGTTTTTTTAGACTGGAAAAAGAGATTGAATATATTGAGTATTTTAAAATAATGATGCTACAGGAAAAGAAAGGATGTTTGCAGTACTGCTGTAGAGCTTAGTGTGAAGTTGTGTAGATGTAGCCACTGATTGACTTTCTAGGCAGAGCTGAGAATGGAGAAGAGAGGATTTTCTCAGCATCTCAGCTCACATTCAGTAGATTAACCTGTCACGTTCTCATTGCTGAGTGGGTAAGACTCTTACTCAGAGCTCAAGAACAAAGAAAACAAATTCTGTCCATCCCAGAAAGTTTACTTTCCTTACAGAATTTCCTTCCAAATATTTGATTAATTCTCCCTGTATTTCTTGTAAAGATTATTCACTTCTTGGTTCTTTTTCTTACCCAAGTGCTGTAGCCTGGGACAAGAACTGTGGTCTAAATGTGTCTCTTTTAAGAATCTGTGCAAGTCCCTCCTCTCCATCTCCTCTGAGAAGGGCAAGCACTCCTTAGTTCTCCTGGTCTCACCCTGTTGATCCACATGGTACTATTTTGACAGATTGTCTGTTGTTCTAAAGTAATCTCTTGCCTTTGCAGTAGTGTAATTACATTTTTTCCTGATTTACAGGTCAATAAATTGTTGTATTGCTGTATTACAACTCCATTCATATCATACTTCCCTTTTAATTAAAGAAATGATGCTGAGTAAAAAAACCTGTCTTCTCTGCTAGAAGCTTCTTTCCACCTCTTCTCCAGCTCTGGAGAGATGAATTCTCTTTTATAGGACTAGGGATTCTGCTAGGTGCAGGTTTTGGGGGTTATAAATGGTAGTAGGCTGAAGTGTTTTGTTAGGTTGGTGAATTTTCAAGCCTTCCCTGCCAATATTGGGAGTAGTAAGCACAGAGTGAGGAAGGGTTTCCTGGTGGACAGTCCCTGATCCCTTTCTCTGCTCCTCTCCAGGCTCAGTCCTTTCCTCGGAGCCAAAGGAGCAGAAGCAGTGTGGGAAATTCTGCTTTCCTTGCAGAGGAAGATGCCACCAGTTCTTGACTTTTACCTTCCTGCCCAAGCAGGACCCAGATGAAACCGAGTTTCATCTGCTCTCCTCCCCTCTGTGCTCTGTGTGATCGAGGGGGGTGAGGAGCAAGTGCAAAGCACAGAAGTGTTTCTTTTGCTTTCACAAGGGGGGGTTCCTGAGAGCAAAACACCCCTCAGTAATCGTGTGGGACAGAATCTGCCATCCTGCCCCAGAGCTGCCTGTCTATAAAAACAGATCTCTAATCTGACAAACAGTTGAATGTCCAGAGGAGAGCGAGCAAAAGGTTGTTTTGAGGGCACACAATAGGACTGAAAATAGACCTGCCAGATGAGGAATTGTAGCTCCTGACTCCTGAGTACACTCTGTCTGTCAGGAATCACATTGCACAGGGAACTGTGGTGTCTGGTAGGACCCAGGAAATGGCAGTGAATCCACTCTGTGAAAGTATCACTGCATATTTTGGATAGATGCTGTTGGCTGTGTTGCTCTAGAAGGGGATGGAGCACAAGTTGTTTCTGGCACTCTGAATGTACTAGAGCCTAAAGTGCTGAATTTCTGACCATGGGCAGCAACTGGTTAACTGCTATCCATATATAAGGGAAATTGGGCAAGAGCCAAAATAAAGGGAACTAGTGAAAGGAGACCGGGTCAGAGGAGGTGTTGGATAGAAGCCAGGCTAAAGGAGAAAGCCTAAAATGAGATGTATGTTTAGTTACTGTTTTTGAATTACTCAGAAAGCTAAGCCCCAGGAAGAGCTGGACTGTAAGCTGTTCAGAGCCCTCTCTGTTCGAAATGGAAGAGAGAGAATCTGTTTAATTAAAAAGCCCTACAAATTTAATCCAGAAAAAAAAAAGCTAACATTTCTAAACAAACTCCTAAAATGCTGGAGAGTACAATATTTAAGAACAGGAAAAATATACAAACCCAAGGAGTAGCTAGCCTTTTTGCTTTTTTTGCCAACTGCTTTCCCTTAAAAAAAAAAGGAAAAAAGGAAAAAAAAACAAAAAAAGGTTGGGTTTTTTTTTCTGGAATATATTCTCTATTTTGTCATTATTGACAAATATTTTTTGCACAACAAATAAGAGAGAGTGTGGTGCAGGTATTGACAGCTGGGGGCAGCTTTTGTGTCTGTGTGGCCACGAGGCAGATTCCAAACCAGGCTTCCATCCCTCACCGCCAAAGGCATCAAACCTTCTCCTCCAGGGACTTAGGGAATATTTTAGTGGCAGTCACTGTTACTACTGTGGATTTTGGCCGGGGTGGTGTTAGTTTTGGCTGCATTGCTCTTCTGGGTTACATATAGGACTTGAGACACTCCATTGCCAAGGCTGGCCCATATACTGAGCAGCATATCTTGTGTTCATTTGCACCTTAAAGCTGTGGAGGTTTGTGTGTGTTTGGGGAGTGTGCACTTGAAAAGATCCGTGTGCTTCTGGGAGAGCACTCACATGACATAGGTGGCAAAATCCTGAAGTGTTACTATTTCATGACATTGTCTCAGAGATTGTCTCCTTGGCTTTTGGGGATGGGAAGAAAAAAAGAATCTTCAGGGCCATGTGTAATTAATTTTAATTAGCATCACATTGGAGTGATCTGACATGGTACGCCTTGATAGAAAATGTTAGTCATTGCTGTTAACTCAGAGCAGATGGCATGATTTGTTTCTTAAAAATATATGCTTTGCAGAGCTTCTGGAGAGCTTTCTTATTTGAAAATAATTTTTTTAAAAGTGCACATGCTCATACCAGCCATTGTGCAATTACAGGTGTCCAAAATCACAGACCAAAGTTTGAATAAGCAGAGCGTGCACAGTGGAGTTGCAGGTTAAATAGGTAGAGAACATAAAATTTCATCCAAGATTACCTTTCCCAATAACTGGAGTGTCTGGATTCTGTTATTTTCTCCCCTTTTCATTTTAGGTGACTATTCATTAAACCCATATTCTGTATGTTTTCAATTTCAGTCAAGTAAGATTGAATCTTCTGTATTTTTCATGGGATAAAATGGGACTAATTTGCATTTAGTTCTAGCCTTCTAATGTTCAATTCTGCTTCCATCCTAATAGAGAAGAGATGTTTACAAAAAAATCCCTTTGAAATCCCTGTAAAAGAAGATATTCCTTTATCTTTCAGTCTGTGAGTAGCTTCACTTGTGTCAGTGTGACTGCTGGAGCTAAAAATGGGTTTGTGTTCTTTGGAGGATTAAAGTAGTTTATAGGCCTGATTCTAAAAAATGTCACCAGTGTTCTTGCTGTGTAATGGTTGTTCTGTCTCCTCCCACATTGGCAAGAATAAATGCATTTAGAATTAATCTTGGTTTGTATTTTCTCTCTATAAAAAGAAATTCTATGCATATCCAGTAGAACTTTGTCTAGTGAAATCCAGATCCAGCTCAACCCAGAAGCTCTCTTTGCCCATGGTTATGCATTAATATAAATGCACACATGTTAACTGCGTTTGTAATGTGCCTGCAGTGATTGCCCTTCAAAATTTTCTAGGTTTGCTGGAGAGAAATATCTTAAATTATCTTAGTATTAAGAAACTGGAAGAGATCCAGTCCATCTCGATGTGCAGCAGTGGCTTGTGCTCAGAGAGCACCTTCTGGTGTGCAGCCACCACGGAGGGAAACCCCCTGCTGCTGCAGGGCCAGTTCTTTCTGGGTGATGTTCAGGTGTGTTCCTCACTCCCTGACCCTGAACTGCAGATATTTGGGTTCTAGGCAGCCAGGCCTTCCCTAGGCAGTACNTGAAATCCAGATCCAGCTCAGCCCAGAAGCTCTCTTTGCCCATGGTTATGTGTGAATATGCATTAATATAGATGCACACATGTTAACTGTGTTTGTAATGTGCCTGCAGTGATTGCCCTTCAAAATTTTCTAGGTTTGCTGGAGAGAAATATCTTAAATTATCTTAGTATTAAGAAACTGGAAGAGATCCAATCCATCTCGATGTGCAGCAGTGGCTTGTGCTCAGAGAGCACCTTCTGGTGTGCAGCCACCACGGAGGGAAACCCCCTGCTGCTGCAGGGCCAGTTCTTTCTGGGTGATGTTCAGGTGTGTTCCTCACTCCCTGACCCTGAACTGCAGATATTTGGGTTCTAGGCAGCCAGGCCTTCCCTAGGCAGTACTGACAGCCCAGGTTCAGGGTGGGTGGAAGGGAAATCTCAGTAACTCACAGCTGGGTCAATCTACCTGGCATTTCTCAGCTTCATCTTGGCCACTTTCAAATACTTTAATCCAGCCCTGTGAGGATTCTTTTGTGATGGGAGGAGTTCAAGAAACACCTATAGACATTTCTGTATTAGGCCCTGAAATATAGAGGGGAAAGGAATCAAGAAATCAAGGTAAAAATAAAGTGAAGAAGTTGTAGGGTAAGCACAGTCACAGCTGGGTGGCTGCTGGACTTTCACGTGATGGGCCTGGCCTAGAGAATTCACATCCTGAGTGTGGAACCTGTCCAGAACTGGAAACAATGCTTTTAGTCCAGTTGTCTTCTCATCCTCATGAGCAATTACGTTGCATTTTTAGTGGAATGCAGTTCCAAGTTGAGGTTTATTTATCTAGAGTATAATAAAATCTGCAGATAACAAATGGAAGCCTTTTGTATTTTCCCCTCTGGGAAAAAAGGCAGTATTCTCAGTATGATGTTGATTTCCAGTAATGCCACTATAGTTATATTTTCATGTGTTGTGCATGATACTAAATGACAGTGATGAGACTCCAGGAGGAAGTGGAGTAGGTAGATGTGGTAGGTGCATACAGCTTTGCAGTTTCCTCCTTTATGTGTTCACATTTAAGAAATGGTAAAGGTTCAAGGGAAATACTGCTTGCAGATGGTACTTCTAGGCATGTTCCTATTTTCTGTATCTGTCTTGTTTCTGCAATCCCTTTGATTTACAGATGCCTGAATATCAACAAGATTGGTATTGTTGAGAGTTCATCTTTCCTGGTATCCTTTATTCTGGCAGTCTTTGATGTCTGACATCCCATTTAGCTACTATAGAGATGGCAGTGAGAGCATGGCTTCATGGTATTCCATATGGAGAACATAGGGGAGGCTTGAGTTGTAATGTTGCTGTGCTGATGTCTTCAGCAATTTTAAGAAGTGGAAGAGAGAAGAAAACAGAAAATCTGAATTGTTTTCAAGAACGTTTTTACAGCTTTCCATGAGATGCCAGTGGATTCCTAATGAGTAAAACATGTTAATGTGTTTTTGTAAGATTCCACTGGCAACTGGAAAAGGACACACTCTTTTCAGAAGTTACTGAAAGAGGTTACTTTGGCTTTTTTTTCCTTTGCAAAGTTCCTATGCTTGTCAGCCTCTCTGGGAGAAGGACAGGCAGGGGCAGTCTAGCAGCAAGGAAGCCAGCTGGGGAGACAAGCATCCCCTCCCCTGCTCTGCTGGAACATTCCTGGGAGCACTCAGGGTGTGCATCCTCCAGTTCCTCACACTGTCTTTGGCAGTGGCATAGAACGAGCTGCACTGAAAAAGAGCTCTCAGATCCTGCAGGGAGAAAGCAGGCCCTGGGAAATCTGCAGGCATCAGCTGCTGGGCCATGAGGTGTCCCCAGCCCCAGGAGAAGTCCTGACACAGAGACAGAATGCAGGACACTCAGCTCCCACGTGTTCAGAGAGCTTGGCTGACATCCCTACTCACACAGCCACGCTGCTTGGAGCAGGCCACAAAATGCCAAAAAGTGTAATATATAACATGACAGGCCTGAAAAAATGTTTTCACAAGCTGGTGTCATGTTGTTTTGCTCTTGCAGATAAGTGTTTTTGGAACTTCACTATCACTGTGTTTTACAGCCTTTATTTGCTCTATTGTTATTTTTAGTCATCTTTGCTGAGAGTACCCTTTTACCATTTCAGCTTCCTATTTCTTCAAAGTTATAGCTGCTTCGTTATCTTAGCCAGAAAAGCTTATCTCAGTAAAAGTTTCTCCTAACAATAAATTTAAGCATTTTTTTCTGTTTTCTGTGACAATTTCATTATGCTTCTCTCTCTCTCTCTTTTTTTTTTTTTTTTTTTTTTTAATTGACTTCTAAGTTTTGTTCAGTAAATGTTGACTTGGAGTTCCACAATATTGCAAATGGAATAAAATTCCGGTGTTTGCTCAGTTTAAGGTAACAACATCTGATAAGGTCATCCAGGCTATTATTTGCCTTAAGTTCTTTTGGAGTCAGGGAAGAAAAAGGATTAATTTTAAATTTCTCAATCAAGAAAAGAATCCACAGAGCTTTCAGTTTTTCATGCTGTCAGTGGCTTTGGCTAAACTGTGGGATCAGGCCCGTGAGTGCCTCTTTGTGACCTCTGGGGCTGGTTTCTGCGGGAAGGAAATGCCCTGGTGGCACCTCCAGTCTGGGTTTTTGAAGGGAGTAATGCAAGCCTGGTGCCATGTGCTCAGATTTAGCCTTTGAATTTGGTGAGAGTTGAGTCACCAAGGTAAGGAAATAAATCTGAGTATGTTCTTTATTCTTTGCAGTTTTGAATTCAACCTATGAGCCTGCTAAAAAATTCCTCATTTTGCTCCCTTCAGAGTGAGTGTGCTCTGGTTTCTTTACTGTCTTTTCATAGGTGATAATTTAATGATTTGGTGTCATGGCTGCTTCATGCTCAGGTTCAATTATGCTTTTTTTACCTTTTTTACCCTGTTTCCTGAGACTACTCCTAAAAAGCAAGGCTGTGAGCTGCCTGGTGACATTGTTGGTTAACAGAGAATCACTTCTGTGAGTGGGAATTCCATCAAGTCCGTTGTGTTCCAGCAGTGGGGCAGTGAAATCCCACCAGTCCCTGAATGCTAAAGAAATCTGTCTAGGCAGTGACAATAATAGCTTTATTTCCTTGTTCCATAGTGAATTCAGTTTTCTCCCCCCTCAGAATATCTGGGAGAAATGACCTCTGTAGTTGCATAATGAAACCAAAGGGCCCCTTGTCATTGAGAGTGAAGCAATCTCCATCACCTCCTCTCCTCCACAGCTTGCTTAGGGAAGAAAAGAGTCTGGTTGGGATGGAAGATTGATCCTTGTGCAACTGTTAAGATCCAGCAAAATGTGGTTACCTAACCCTTTCCAGCTAAGCTCGTGGCCTTTCCTAAAAAGACTGTTGGCTGACAAATTTTCAGTGATCTGGTCTATGTATAGAATTGGAATTCAGAAACTAATGGCTAAACCATAAGGGGGAAAATCTGTTCTGTTTATTGAAGAATTTACAAGTTCCACCTTCAGATGTGTTTCTCCTCCTTTCTCTTTTCTTCCATTAAGTGATTCCCTGTATTTATCTCATTATGTGAACCACCTGTAAGAGGTTTTATTTAAACATGTCCCACTTTTCTTACCATGATGAGAGACATCAGAGGTTTGTTTTGTTTATTTTAAAATACCTTGATTATCATTGCTAGTTTTTTCCTCTTTTACTGATGATGTCTAAAAACTAAAAAGGGTATAAGATGGCTGAAAGGACTTAACATGGGAAGAAGTTGCATCAGTGATGATTTTGGTATTTATTGGTTCCAGCAGCAATCTGTCACAAGCTGTGCTGTTATGTCTTATGTGTTTGTCCTCTTCATCACAATGCCCTTTTTTCCCTAAAAGTGCTCTATTTTAGCCAAAGCAGAAAAATTGATTTGAAGTAGTTTCACGGTGCTTTTAGCTGACTATTCTTTCCAGAGCTGTGCTGTAGCATTCTAAGATATTTTTAAGTACTCCATGTAATTATTAAACAAGCACCTGTCCCATAAAGCCTGTTGTCCAAAACAATTACCACGTAATTTCTCATCCCAGAGGATTTTTAATTGAAAATGCTGTGTGCATGATAGAGAGCAGTAAAATGCTAGTTTTACAATGTGGTGCTCTTTGTTCTAGGAATGTTTACAAGGATTACCGTTTCCTTGAGCTAGCCTGTGACTCCCAAGAGGAGGTGGATAGCTGGAAGGCATCTCTGCTACGAGCCGGTGTCTATCCTGATAAATCCTCAGTAAGTTCAAAGCTCACTGCTTTGCCAGTAGCTGCTCTGTTTGAGTAAAAAAACCCAACTTTATCATCTGGGAAAACACAGTGTCTGCAGATATCTCAAGAAAGAGCAGCCTTTTCATTGTACGAGGCTGTGGTAATTCCAAAATATCCATAATGAAATATTTTAAGACCAATTTGTGCGTCAAACCTCAATGTAAAAAAAAAAAAAAAACCCAACCAACCACAAACCAAACCTTCCAACATGTTTTTCATTGGATCCATGTAGTAAAAGCATTGAGCAATTTGGGGTTTCCTGAGCTTCATTGTTTCTGTGAGTGTTTTCTAAGGTAAAGATGTGCTTTGAAGAGTTTATTCCCTCAAGCTCTGTATTATAGAACTGACAGAAGCATTCCAGGCAATCATGTATATTTATTTTACTTATTCACTGCATCATTTTTTGTGTATGAAACACATGCTAAACCTTTCCAAAGGCAGTTTTACTCAGCTAATCATCATATGGAGCAAATTGAACAGGATACAATAAAAAAGCCTCTATGAATTTACTAGAAATGACAGAAAGTTGGGAAACAGAAAACGTCCAGCTACTATTCAATAATTTTTGGACCTGGATATCTTTATATTTTATATTTTACTTCAAGTGAAGGCCTGAGGAGATGTATCCAAAGAGAAGGCTAACTAGCAGAAATACCTGGCATTTGAGCCTTTGAAAGGTTCTGTAATGCACAGCTCACTTTTGTGCAGTGAGCACTGGATGCCTTTGGTGGAAGATCAGCTCTGAGAAATGATGCTTTGGTTCTGATGGATTTGTTCTTCTTCCTGATTGTTTTCCATGGGAAGGCCAGGTTCCTTGAGTCCAGGGTCCTGTGCTGTCTTCTCTCTTCATCTTTTTCTTCCCTTACAGTTGTGATGCCTGCATGGCTTCCAGTACAATTCTGTCTGCATCTCCTCCAGGAGCTGTTCATGCAAACAAGCTCAGCTTCTTCCTCTTCATACAATGTTTCAAATCAAAAAGATAGATAAGAAATTATTGTACTGCTGGATTCTCCATTTATTATAGAAATAAAAAGTAGATTATAGTAATGATGATGATTTTTTTTAGAGAATAGTGCAAATATGCAATATAGTAGGAGACCTACCAGGTATCTGAGACTTTACCTTTAACAAGTAAAAGAGTATTGGTGAATTTTCAGTATGTTGCCTGTTCCAGTAGATCCATTCCTACCTAAGAATATTAGAAGCCACTTAATGAGGATTTGTTATGAGAGGTCACCTAATTAATTACTTGGACCAATATACTGTATTGCTTTAGTTTCTTCTTGCTTAGGCTTTAATGATGATTTCACAAAAGCCTTTTGCTACCTCTGGTTTAATCTTGTATTCTGTGATGGTTTTATCATATTTTATCTGGTGCTTTATCCTTTAACAAGACAGAGCAGTTGAATTTCTGAACTTCTCTTCTGTCTCCCCCTTCCCCCTAAAAATACTTGGTATTCAAAATATGTTTACAAAGAATTCTTGGTTTTGTTTAAAGTTGGTCTGTCAAAGGAGTCTTAGATGCAAGATGAGAGACTTCCTTGAAAGAAGTAGAAGGGAGTCAAAATACAGTTCCCCTTTGAGCTGGAATTATCTTTACATTATTAAAAGAGTAAATATTATTGTTCCAAATGCCTGTAGTTTGAAGTTCACCCAGTAGTTTATCAAGCTGTTCAGGAAAGATGCTCCGTGCTACTCCAGCCCTCCAAAACTTTATTCCTGAAGGACCAGAGGTTCAAATGTGGGCTGTGAGTCTGCTGTTAAGGGTTTTGAATTTTGCAAAGCAAAATCTCCAAGGCCCCAGGTACCTTAGAAGATCCAGTGGATCCTAAATAAAAATGAGCAGCATTTCATGAAAATCCTGTGCATGCTCCTCAGTTTCACATCTCCCTCTGACAATAGAAGGTAGTTTTAAAGACTCCCCCCAGTCTTGTATTCTCCTTCAAAGATTCAGAATTGAATGTTTTTAAGTAGGAGGGACTGCCTGGAAATGGCAGCAACTTAAGTTTACTCCACTGCTCCTCCCAGCTTTGTGCTCCCAGAGTTAAAAAGGCAAAGAGGTGCCTTGGCCCCTTCCCAGACCCAACTTTTCTCTCTCTTTTACCTGTGAGGCACAGCTGGGAGCTCTGAGTATCCAGGCCTTTGGCACCAGCAGTAGAAGAATTGCTGCTTAGAAATGAAAACTAAAGGAAAAGTAGGAATCTGGCAGTGCTTAAAGAGATGTGTTCTGAATTCTTATCAAGGGCAAATCTCTCAACTAAGAATATTCATTTTTCTGTTGATTTTTTTTTAGTAGTGCTGCATACAGTTGTTTGATTACAGTGGTAATGGGGCTCAGTACTAGCTGCCACTAACCTGGAGTCTCTGCTGCTCATTTAATCCTGTAAGCTAAAGACCAAGGTTCTAGTTTATAATCTTTCTTTTTGCCTAAGCACATCTCATTAATATTTTAAAGGCCATATATCACCCCTTCCTCCGTTCCCTTGCTTCACTTCACTTGTGTTCCCTGTCCCTGTGTCCATGAGGATGCACACAATGAGTATGTTCCCATATTCACTGTCCCATGAACTTCCTCTGATCAGCCCTCAGCGTTGCTCTGCGAGCCCCTGAGCTCTTTGCAGTTTGCCAAGTCACCTCCTTCCCGCAAGCCATTTGCCTCTGACAGCCACCCAGATAGCAATGAATTAGTGTTTTTATTTTTCCAACCCATATGCAAGTCAGCTTGCTTGATATAAATCATCCTGTGGCCAATTCACTTTGAAATGGGATCTCCATTTACCAGCTGACTTTACTGCTGGCTTTCTGGACCGATGTATCCAAAACCCTCCTTTTTTGTGCAAAAATGACTACAACGTTGTGACTAACCTTTCCAGACTGTATTTCTCAACTGGTGTAGGCTGATGTTTATTTTGGCTGCCTTCCCACTGTGTAATATACACTGTTCATGCCAGCTCATGGCAAAACTCACAATTAAACTGAAATAATAGCCCAGATGTTTGTCGTAACTTGCTCTGCACACTTTACCTTGTTAGCACCGCCCATTCCTTCTCCCCCCACGCCCCCAATGCCATCTCCTCCTTATTTTTATTAGTAATCTAAAAAATGCAATATTTGCTTTTGAAAATGCTTTGAATCTTGAAACTTTCCCTTCTCTGGAAGGTTGCAGGGAATGGCTGTGGTGGAAGGCTCAGCAGAGATGTTTCGTGGGTTGCTTTGCACGCTGGAAGTTCAGTGTTACCAGCACACGAAAATCCCTCTGGCTGCCCTCCCATCCCTAGATCACTTCAGGCCTCATTTTCTTCTCCCTTGTGTCTGAATCCACCAACTCCCCAGGAGGTGCTCCTGATTTCCACTGAAGGAAGCGAAAGCAGGCTCAGAATGTTTGTGTAGTGAGGAAAACAGCTCTGCTGAACATTGGAGTCCTTTGCGACTGTCCTGTGTGCCCCTGGAAGCTGTCTGACTACAGGATTCAGTGAATGTTCCCTCATTTGGTTTGAGCCATTTCCAGAACTGTTCAAGTTAGGCTGAATGCATGTAAAGTAAATATAACTAATTTTTTTTTCCCTCCTCTTTCTTCCGTGCTGCATCCTGCAAAGGGGAGCAACAAAGTAAGTTGTTTGTCCTTTTACAAAATCCCTTTGTATCCTGTCTGAAGGACTTTGTAATGAAAATTAGTTTGTCTTGCAGCTCACACAGCTATTGCCTGCATGCTCTTAACGGCAAAATGTGATTGAAAATGTGGGTGCAAAAGTGTCTTCAAGAAAAAGGGTTACTGGCTCTTTGTTTTAATTTTGGGGAAAGACTGTTAAGTGTTGCCGGGTTGTTTTTAAGGAGGCTCAGTAAGAATGATACTATAAAAGTATTGGACCCAAAGATTATGAAGGTATAGTAATAAAGACCTTCTGAGGAAAGGTTACTGCAGTCTGATGAAACTCATTACAGCTGGGTTTTTTGACCATACATCAAAGCTTGTATTAATGGGCAGTTATAAGAACCCAGCACTAAAGTCTTAAATAACAGATTTGCTGGCGTTGTTGGCTAAGCTGAACTAGATCAGTGTACTGGCTTTGAAGGTGCCTTAAAATGGATGGAGGAGGGTGGGGTCAACATTTGACTTGGCTTCTAGACCCTTGATGTGTTCCAGCTGGACAGCAGCAGAAGGGTGTGGGGTGTGGAGAGGGAGAACTGAAATATGCATGGTAGGGGTTTTTTTTGAAAGTAAGCAGTGCATAAAAAGACAGTTTTGCTCATGTTGATCTGATAAACGAATAATCATGCAGTTCCCAGGGTTAGGACTCTTTAATGCCATTTTTACTGAGCTCAAGAATGGAAGTTGCACATCTCACACTTTGGAAGAAGATGCGGAGAGTGTTTGTCATACCTCAAAAAGGAGTAATACAGCTTGTGAGACTTTTTTTTTCCCTCCTCCTTCCTGTTTTGGTATATTAACCCTTAGGAGGATGAATCTGGAGCATCAAAAGATGCTTCACAGCAAATGTTGTGAAAGTGGCTTTTGAATATTGCCTGTAGCATCCCTTTGTGAGCTGGAAGCTTTCTGGGGTATTTGGGAAAGACTCAAGTGGGTTTTAAAGGTTTTGAGGGTTGGGGAATTTCGTCCGCTTCTAATTTTTGTATTTTAACCAGTTTTTAACCACTCCTGTCTCCATGGTGGCTGGGCTCAGAAGCACCAAAAATATTTTGTTTTGTTGGCCTGCCTGAGAAAAGGTGCTCTTAGTGTTGGGTGGGGAGGGGTTAAGAGAATTGATGTATTGATGGCATGGGGAGAGGGACTTTATATAGGAGGTGGTGTGAAATGTAAATGTTAATGTGTACACTCAAATGTCAAGGTACTGTTTATAATGTTTCTTTACAACATGCTGCCTTAAGGCTTTGCTGCTGCAGTGGATGCTGCTCTGATCTCAGAGGAGACTGTAGATGCTCTGTTAAGGGAAATGGGGCCAGAAGGGACACTATGAGCTCTTGGGGCTGGCACAAACTGAGTCTGGAGGTCAGGAGTTGCATGGACCAGCTCTGTTCTCCAGAGCTCTGGCTGTGGGGCACCCCAGGGAGAAGCAGCTGCCAGATTTTGGCAGGATACCCATGAGCAGGGACAGGAGAAGCCTGTGAGATGTGAGGGTTTGGGAGCTCTTGGCCCTTCACTCTGAGCCAAGGGCAGCTCTTGCTGTCAGTTCAGGAGCATTCTCCATCTGGCCAGGGTTGCCAGCCAGAAGATAACTCCAAATGAAATCTCCAGGAAACCGTCTTGCTCTTTCTCTGGGACCCAGTTCCTTGTAGGGATTCGTGTCTTGTCATCTGTGTGTCCCCCTTCTCCTTCACACAGACAATTCCCACTGGAGTCTGGAGATCACATTATCTCAGCTGGACAGATAGAGCCAACCTGGAGCTGTCTGCAGAGCCTCAAAGCCCACAGTCTTGAGATTTCTGTACCTAGTGACATGGACAAACCAATGGATAAACCAGAGAGTTTCTGACAAGAGGTCAGGGGGAAGAGAGGAATGGCAGGTTGAGAATTATGGCAGTGTCTTAAAGCTTCTAAAGCAACTTCATGCTGAAAAGCTCCCTGATCCTTCCTTACTGTGCTAGCACAGCTTTCCTGGGTGGCTACCAGAGCTGTAGCCCTCCTCCAGTGCTGCCCAGTGTGGTGCTCATGCTCTGCATCCTGTCATATGTCCACATGTCAGGATCCTGCACTCACCCATCCGTTCAGACTGTGGCTGCTTTTATACCTCTGCCTTTAGCTTTGCACTCTTGGACTTACAAAAGTAAAAATAAACATTGGAGTAACGAGTCCGTAAGAAAAAGGGGGAGGAAGGGAAGTGAAGAGGGTTTATAATCGTCAGCGGACTACTAATCATTTTTATTTTTACTTTTTATTGTTGCACAATCATTACTGTAAGTGAGATTTCTCACATGGTTAAAGATAAATATATCTTCAGAAGCTTTGTTGGATAAAATCTGTAAAAGGGTCGTGTAGGATGAGGTAATGGAGACCTACCTCATTCAGCAAGCACATGTTGGCAAGCTGCATTTTGCTAATATTAACACTGAACTCCACAGCCTTGCATGGGGAATGAGTGCAGAATTGTCCAGAGTTGTGCAGAGCGCTGCAGCTTCAGCCCAGCTACTGAGGACAGAGGAGCTGAGAGCTTCTGACTGTCTTAACCCACAACTGTGGCTTTGCTGCTTACCCTGTGCATCTTCTTTACCCCCATTTAAAAAGCAAATCCCCTCAAAACAGCCCTCCAGACACTGCTGTTTGAAAACAATGTCAAAACCGGAACCATTCTCCCAGAGTCCATCTCCACGTTCTTATAACACTGTTTGGTTAAAAGAGCACATAGATGCTGTGTCCTTATGAAATTTTGATTCTGGATCCCTGGGCACTCAGGCAATAAAACCACCAGCAACAGAAAACTCTCAAAACCTTAAAGTGCCACTTTTTAATACAAAAAGTCGCCTTTCCTTTGTCATCATTAAGCCCTGAGTTTCTACTTGAATCATTTCTACTTGATTCAAAGTACCAAACACTTAAATGCCGAGCTCAGACTTGAGAAACTTTGCCTTGGAAAACCAAAATCTCTTTAAATTACTTTTTACAGAAAGTGCCTACAAATTTCTTGCCTTATAATGACTTTGCATTGCTGTGCTTGCTGGTACCATTTCCAGAATGTGGAGGACTGAAGTCTGTAGACTCCACAGTCACATCTCAGTGGAATTGTCACAGTGCAGATAATGCTGCGCAGGCAAATGGTCACTGAATATAAAATCAGTGAGACTTAGTTTGAATTTTCTCTTAGGAAAAGCAAAATCTCCCCTGAAAAGAGAAGGAAAATACTCTTCTGTCAGGTCAGTTTGCCTGTTGGTCCTTCAAATACTTTTTGGTGAGATATTAATAGCTTAAATTGAAGTCTTGCTTTTCTCTCCCAATTTTTTTATTTTTATTTTTATTTTATTTAAAGGGGAGTTAGTGTTACGAAACCCAGATTCCAGATCAGCTACTTCATTAAGGAGTCCATATGTCCTCCTGTCTCTTGAGACAGTCCTGGAAAATGGGAACATAGTGAAGTCAGGATCCTCATTACCCTCATTGTCCCTGCACACGTGACAAGAGATCTCTCAGTTCATGTGTCCCGTGTAAATGCAGGTGCAGTGCCAGAAGCTGGAGTTGTCTCACACTGGAATAAGGCTCTGGTGCTCTCTTTTCAAGTCTGGCCATGTTTCTGAGGAGGCTCCAGTTCCCTCCCAGACATAGCTGTGCTCCTGGCTGTGGGGATGCTCTGCAGGTGCCCTGGCCAGATTCAGGCTGGAGGTGAGTGGTTCTGCTCTGGGATTGCTCAAGTCCCTGCTCAGGATCAGTCCCTAAAGTACAAAAGGTAAAGATTTGTTTGGGTTTGTTAAAAACCAAACTGCTGATATGCCAGAGGGCAAAACAGTGTAGTTAGAAGAGTAAACTCGGCCCTTACTGAGTTTACTGTTTTTAAACTAGTATATTTTAGAAAAGGAAGGCACTGAATTCTAGGAAAAGAAGAATTCACTTCAGTTGTAACTAAAGATGGCTTCAAGCCAACTAGGTTTAAAAATAACTTTTAAATGAAGTGTTAATTTTTTTTTTTGAAGTGGAAAAATGCCATAATTTTATAGACAGTGTTTCAGTCATTGCTTCATACAGATGAGTTGGGTTTTACAAGGAAGTCCTGGTGTAAATTTTTAGCCTGAGGGGGTGAGGATGCATGTGCACATGCGCTGGGTCCAAAGCAGTCCAAAAGCCAGGGAGGAAAGGAACTGGCAGGCTGTGTTCCAGTCCCCTTCTCACTGCCTCGCTGCTCCCAGGATGTGAAAAGATGGTTCAGATGAAAGCTATCTTCTGCTTCTCCTAAATATTGACTACATCAAACAAAAACTGGATGAAATCTTGTTCCCCAAATGTTCCTGAAGAAACAGAGCAGCCCTGGTTCATATTCCTGTAAAATAGCTGCTGTCCCGAGAGAGTTAAAAATGTCAGGGGAGAAGAGATTCACAGGATTGCATCAGTTGCAGTGAGTGTAACAAGATGCAGGCTGATGTTCAGAGTGATTCCCAACCCAGTCTCAGCAAAGCTGCTGGTCAGGGTCGGGGGTTCAATGGCTGTCACAGGGTTTTATGTTCCTGCTCTTAACTGGGGCTGCTGACATTAAGCAAACTCCAGGAAATTTAGAAACGAGCAAACATTTTTTATTTCTGTTATGTATTCACGGTGGGCTCTTTACTGTGCTTTTGGCAAGGCATCTGCATACTGAAAATATTTTAAAATTCTTCCTTTTTTATGGGGCAGCTAGTTTTTGCAGCACTTCCACTCCGATGAGGGATTTTGATGAAACTCTGCAGAAAGGTGAAAGTTCTCTGGCTGTGAAGTTTCAGGTCATGGAGCATGAATGTTAGCCCTGTTCTGGACATCCAGTGAGGTTTGCCCTGGGGAAGGCAGTGAGAGTGGCCACACTCTTAGGGTGCTTTCCCAGACCTGGTCAATGAGCACTGAAAGTTGGCTGGAGGAGAGGAAGGTGTTTCTGGGCTCTGCTGCACCAATCTCAGCCACAAAGATCCTTTGGAGCCCAGGCTGGATCCCTGTGGCTCCATGGCCTGGAGTAGTTGTAGTCAGGAAGGGCAGGTTCCTTAAGCATGCAGGATCACCCCTGGGGGGACTGAACAGAGTGGGAAACACAGCTATCACAAAGTTTTGGGACAATGCTGAAATATCTTCCTTGTCTTCCAAGTCAGTAATTGTACAAAAACTGAGTAGTAATTAGGAGTAAATAAAAATTGGAAGCATTTTTTTTTCCTGTCAAAAATGTCACCAGGCTCACTCTTCCATGGCATGTACAGTGTAACAGGAAATGTCATCACTGGACATGAGGGTGGAGGGCAGCTGGTGGACAGCCAGATACTCCTTTTTTCTCTCCTGGAAGGGAAAGCAAAGTGACCATGAGAAACTGAATGTTGCTTTCCCTGCCTCTGTTTTGGACTAAAATGAAGATATGCAATGCCTGCTCTGACACAGAGTTCATCCTGGGTTTCTTTAACCTTCTTTACCTACCTTTTTTTTTGTGGAGACAGGTTTATAATTACTTGCCATGTGCTGAGTCAGAATCAAGGCCCTTATTATGTGTGTAAAAACCTCCATTCTGGAGCTGCATCCCTCAGTTACATAACTCTCCTGCCATGATGCCATGTGTTCCTGTTCTGTGCTCACTCCTCAGCTCCTGTTTCCCAGCTCCATTGTGGCCTTTGACTGATGTCTTCCCTGTTCTTCCCTGTTTGGTGGGTGACACTTGATAGATCAAGCATGGCAGTTTGCAGAATGGTGATTTCCCACTAGGAAGAGCTGTCTGTGGACATACTGAGGTGTCTGATCAATGCAGTTTTTTGGTGACTTTCATACCTTTGTTTCTGAAGCCCCTGTTCCTGCAGCAGAGGAACAAGCGATCTCACTGTTTCCTTTATATTCTTCTCTTTGAAACTCAGCCTCTGCTCTTCCTCTTCCATAAGCAAGTTATTTATAATTAAAAGAGAGGATTATGTACCATTGTATGTGCTACTGAGTTCAGATAACACCTCACGTTATTAGGTAGGTAGGAGCTCATGGTGGGTGGGTACAAAATTACCAAGAGCTGGAACACAGAGTGTCAGGCCCCTGTCAGACCCTTTAGCAGCAGGTATTCAAACTTTCTGCTTGCATTTGCTGCCCAGTATTGTCTTGAGCTGTTCAACAGTTGGGGTTTCTAAACTGGGTGGCAGCAAACCCAAGAGCATTTATGGAAATCGAGTCAAGAAACTAACCCAGAGCACGGAGGATAAAGTCCATGAGGAAAATTAGTCTTGTGCAAAATTTCGTGTTCAGTTGTAGTTTGGTTTAATCCTGTTTGATTTTCAGATCTCGATATTCTTCCAGTAGAAGCAGGAACCTTCTTGTAGTGAGCAGAAGCCTTCCCAGTCACACACCAGCTGTCCATAGCTGTGTTTTGCTGGCACTATCTACAAATACATAGTTGTTCATGACCATGATCTGGAAACAACTGCTGTACCATTTTTATAAAGTATAGTTATTAAAGGTTATCTGGCTGATTCAGACAGCAAATTCTCAGTCGTGTGAGTGAGATTGTGCTTAGCTCTCCTAAGGACTCTGCTTAGCTCTGCTTAGCTTAGCTTTTACCCACTTTTGCAGCTGGATACAGGGCAGGCATCCTCAAAAAGCTCAGCTTCTCTTTCAGATCACCTGTGCCCTAAGATGTGACTGCAAACACTCAAGAGATGTGTTCATGTCAGCTCTGTGCACCAAGGAGCTCAATGGGCAGAGTTCCTTGCTGTTCCTCAGCTGAGGGCTTGGACATAAGTGATGGTCTCTCTCGTGAGAGCAAAATGCAGCCTTGGCTGCAGTCCTTAACACCACCTGTGTTGCCCTTGGTGTGGTGAAAATCAGGGCTCTTGCTTTAGAAAACTTCACTTTCAGTTGTCTTTATAATTTGAAAATATCAGCCCCCTCTTTGTTAAACACTGCTCTGCAGAAAACAAACACACCTCTTAATGTGGTGGGTGAATGTGTGGGCTCAGCAATGGTTTCATTTCAGCCAGTCTGGGTCATAGACAGGCTGGAAGATGGGCATGGGGAGGTCAAAGGCATCATTTCCAGAGAGGGAATTTCACCTGTTGTGAGTGGGGTGTTGTCCTTAGTGTTGCATGACTTAGGGGACTGTTTGGGTTTTTCCAGTGCTTTTTGCAGTCTGATTTGTGTTCTGCTAAAATAAAGTTCTCCTTTTGTAGAACCAATCCTGTCTTTGTCTCACTGGGGCTGTGATTTCTGCCCCATGTCCCATTTCTTTTATTGAGCTCCCTCTTCTTTGTACAGTTTCTTTTGTAAGCCCCAGCAGGATGCCTTTGCAGCAGCTGGTTTTAATATTGGGAATAGATACTATTTGTCTAGAAGTTGCAGTTGCAGACCAAGATCCCATTTTACAAACTTAGAGTAAGAACATGGTTCCTGGCAGTCCAAGAACGGGGTGAGAGAATCAATGAATTATTGCAGGACAGTGTTTTTTGCTAAAGGTTTGTTCAGAGTGCTTCTAAAAACAGGGTTTTGGGGCACACTACCTGTTTGGCCCTGGTCTGCCCAGAAAAGGAGATTTGTTCTTTAAAAATACCTCATTCCAACATCTTTTGAGTATGCAGGAATTTCTTTCTGCCTGTCTTTTAAATATAAAGGGGATTAATCCTCCTGTTCTGATAATTTCCCAGATCCTCTTCAGTTCTTCTCTGAAATTTGATGCTTGTTGATTTGAGTGTCCATCCTTACGTGGTGGAAGAAACTACCTCAGCTTAGAGTATGATTGAAAATTGCTCAAAAGCATGTGTCAGGTCAGTTTTGCAAGTGCTAAAATCAGCAATCCTTGTGAAGTATCCTGGATGCAGGGCATGCATGTGAAGGTCTCCCTCCTTTGGTGTACCCAAGACTGAGTGTGTTTCCCAAGGCCCTGGTTAATGTCTTTGTTCAGGCACACTGGATGGGCTTCCTTTAGTGTGGATAACCATCAACATTTTCCCATCAAACTTTGGGTGTTTTCTGATGGGTTCCTACTGGGGAATTGCATTTTTAGGAGTGTGTGTTTGGAATAATCAGTGATTATTCCTTCCAAGTGTGGATCTCTTGACTGTGAACTGCTTCACTCTCTTCTCCATTCACAGTGGGTCCCTGGAAGTGCCAGGCTCTTAGGTAATTGTCTTTGAGCAGTAAAGCAAGGGAACTCAGGTTCCCAAAGGAGTCCTTAACACACACCTTAATTTCTCTGATGAGGCTCTCAGTGAAAAAATTCCTCTCTCATGCATTGCTAGGTGGCTTTTTCAGGCAAAGTCTTCCTGTCTATGGTCCTTTTGGTTGAATCTTCCCTTTGGGATGTTGGAATGGTTTACTTCACCTGAAAGATGCTCCCTTTTTAAAGGAGATCCTTATATCTTATTTGCAGCTGCTGATGCTTCTTCAGCATTGGTGGCCTTTAAAATGATGTTTCATAGCTTTTTATAAAACATGTTTCATCATATGGACAAGAACATTAAGCTATAGTCACAAATACCTGAAAGATTGTCACAAATACCCCATTCCTTCCAAATTCAACTCCCAGCTGACAATGGAAAATTACAAATACTCAAATATTGGTAATGCTGCTGCTTTTGTTGCTGAGCATTTGGGTAAAAACACTGCTTTACTATGGTAACTTCTCAGCCCCTTGGGAATGACTATTCAATGCTTTCAACCTTCTGTTTTTTTCTTGACAATTTTCTGGCAATATCAGGACAATATATCCTGAAATGTTTCTGTAGTCTGCTGGAGCTCTACAGCAGCTGAGAATAAACTAAAACATGTTCTGTTCAGTGTGTAAAGGTAAAAAATTGGGCAGGGGAAAAATAAAATGTCCACATTGGCACTTAAACTAAAAACTCATCAGAGAGTGAGATAAAATTGCTAGAAGTTGCTCCCAGGTTCCCACTCAGTCCTCTTGGATATCTGCAGAAACTCAGTGGTTTTGCTGCAGAACATAATCTCTGCTTGACACAGAATGTTTCTGTTAATATTCCTACCTGGGATTTCCCAGTCAGTCCAAGTTCAGACATCACAGTGTTCAGATCTGGTAATTTATTGGGAAACCACTGTGATTTCTCATATTTTTACAACTTTACTGAGTTTAAAGTCGCTTGCTGGAAGGTATGCTTAAAAACACATAACATACTTCCAAAACATTGTGCTAATTAAAAAAAAAAAAAAAAAAA